>JARVJO010000186.1:10919261-10935094 GCA_031762555.1 Cynodonichthys magdalenae | reverse complement strand
TCTTTTTTCATGTACAGAGCCCTGAGACAACGTATGTTGTGACTTGGTGCTATATAAATAAACTGAATTGAATTGAAATTAATAACACTTAGGCTAATGTTAGCAGAACTGATGGCTCTGCTACCCAGAAACAGTGTTTTCTGAAAGGTAAACGAATAAAAAATATAAACAGTTGGCTAAAAACTCAAAGTGGTCAGCCACTGAAAACAATATCTGAAGGCATCAACCTGGCAAACAAGTTAACTTTCTGAAACGCACCCATCTGCAGTGGACATAATCATGGTTTGCAGTTAAGGTCATCATGTTTTCACTGCCGCTGTGCTGCCATGGAATGATTAAGTAAGAATTTTACTGTCTTTGGTTTATATTTGGTAAAATGTAGCCAACTTTTGAAAATTTAAGTCTTATTTTTTTAGCCTCTTCGACATGACCGTCTTTCCATTCTGCCATTATTATCGTTCTCTGATGTGCCCACTGCGTCTTCTTCTGTGGTTTAGAGGGAGGCACTTTTTCTTCAGTGGTAAACAATGCAACTACAGACAACAGAAGCGATTCTGCCCCCAGCAGTTCATGTATTTCATTGCAGATACAAATGAACATTTATGTGGTTAAATAACACAAATATCAAAAACATAAATAAAAAATCCTGTCAACTATTTTTTTAAATTGACGTAATGAATTATTTTAAATAAGTGGTGCAGCACTATTTGTTGATCAAAAAGGTTCAATTACTGTGGCATATTTTGAAGCATCGTTTCTCATTCTAATCAAATCTAACCTGAAGTAAATGAAAAAACAACAGATTGCCCTGTCATTTAAAAACAAAATGTAAGCTGTGAGTAAAAAAAAAAAAAAAAAAAAAGATTCCAGCCCCAGATCCAGCAAGCTTGTTTTCTGTGGGACTTTATCAGTGTCTCACATGGTTTTGGAAGAATTGTGACCCACTTTTCTTTCAAGAGTTGTTTCAGATCATTGAGTTTATTAAGGTTTAAATGTATTGGTTTCTGCTCAGCTTGTTTAAAATCCAGCACATTTCAGTCAGGTTGTGGTTCTGGACTTTATTGGGACCACAGCGGTATCTTTATTCTTTTCTTTTTGAGCTGCTTCATTGTAGATGCTGTGTTTGGGATTTCGTCATGACCCAGCTTGGTCCAAGCTTCAGCTGCCAGACAGATGGCTTCACATTTGACTCTAGAATCTTTTGGTCTAGAGAGGAGTTCATGGTTGAAGCAATGACTGCAAAGAGCCTAAACCACCAGTCCTAAACCACCACGTTTGGTGTTTCCAAGCATGACAATGTGCAGTATAGGGGAAAAAAATTCTCATTTTGTTCCAGAAATCTTTCTAACAACCCTTACTTGAAGTATTTTCTTAATTGTTTTTTATTACCTTTGACCTATTGACTGAGGCCTCTAGAATCTGAGACAGAGCTTGTTTTTCTGAGCATTGCATAGTCTGAACTTTGGGGTAAAGCTGCTGGATCATCCACTCCTGTGAAAATTGGCAGTGGTTTGCTATAATTTCTACATATCTTTCTCTCTGGAGAGTTATAGACTCAAATTAGTTTGGAACTGACCTGTGGCTCTTGCTAGATCGGGACCAACATTTGCTTTTCCAAGGTCATTGTGGAGGTCCTTTCAACCTGGAATTGTGTTAACATATCTGTAAGCTTCAGAGCAGCAAAACTCTTGATTTTCTAGAGGTGGTCCCACTGATGATGATCAGAGAACACAATATATTTGATCAGCAGCTCCTGGCTGATACCAAACCTCTTAAATCATCTGGCAGCAGCAAGGCTGGAACTAGTTTTTTACTCACATCTTATCATCAATATTAGTGACACAGGAAAATCTGTTCTGTTTCTGTCTCAATTTTCAATAATTTTAGAAGACTGTAAAGACCACATCATTTTTACTTTGTCCTGATACATATATCGTCTAAATCAAAGAAGGTGGGCTTTCCTTTTGAGGCTGCTCCCAGTTAAAATATAAATTGTTAATTTTGTGCCTTAAGTAGCCATCACGTTTGGTTGACAAGTTTTGAATTTAAAAGTATAAAAAAACATCTGTCTCATTAGTCAAAATAATGTCTGAAGCGTATTCAGTAGAAGACTAATATGTTATATTATGATATATGAAACAGTTTTATGTAAGTAAAAACAAATCATCTTAGCAATGGTGTTAAACAACTTGGGTTCAGTAAAAATAACATGTTATGCACAAAGTACCCCACAGAGAACTAAAACAAATCAATCATTTTTTGAGTCCCACGGGAAAATACTTTTTTGTTAGGCTCTAATAACTCATGATGGACCAAATCGCAAAAATAAATATAAACAAGACTGAATGTAACACGATAAAGGCAAGATTTTAAACACTTTATTCTAAACCAGTGGTGCCCAATCCTTGTCCTCGTGGGTGATTGTCCCGCATATTGTATTTGTTTCCCTGCTCTTCAGCCTGTCTTCAAGTTCTGCAGAAGCCTAGGATCCGACATGCCTTTGAGGTCGTGTGGGGTTCAGACTGAAATGTTTTGTAAGACGTCAGTCTGGGTTAGAGCAACAGGCAGAAACAAATGAGTCGAAGTTTTATTCCTATGAACTACCGTCTCCTTCTAAAGGTGCTGTGATGAACAGAAGACCACTACAACCATGTCACATATCGGCATCACACAGCAGTGGCTGAAGAGTAGGAGGAAGATGTTGAGCTCACAATTGTCAGGAATGTCCCGCCCAACCCACTTCAACATAAATAAATAGTCATATTTCTCAGTCTGAACGCAAAATCCAAAAAGTTGTGTGATGCAGACCGTAAGTGTATTTGTCACATCTAGCCAGTAAAAGTCACACATTTTTGTGGTAAGCAATAGCTACGTCACTCATTGCTTCTTCCCCAAACTCCAGATGTCATTTTCCACACCTTGTTTCTTTCTGAGCTGTCGATCATGAAGTGGTGTGACTCAGGAACCATCTTGCACAAGCCTGACAAATCTCAGAGCGGTATGGACTATAGTGTCCTAAAAAACTTAAGAAAGCTTGACAAGTTGAGGGCAAATGAAGTGTTTTGTCTACATGCCATCGTCAGTTAGTTACAGATCTCTGACAAATCAAAAAGAATAAAGTGTATCTAAGCCAATCACAGACAAGTTGTGCAATCAGCACCAAACAAAATTGATATATTAATATTTTTGGAGTGCTGGTTATTTCTAGTTTTTGTAGTTCTTCGAACCAGACATTTATTTAACCATTTATTCTTAACCACTTTTTTACATTGGAGTACACTACTTTTCTTCTCTTAGCAAATAAGGAAGAGCTCAAAAACATATGTAACAGACAAACAGGACCTCATTGGTACTTAAATAAACACTTTTATCATCTACAATACATCAACTTTTCAGCTCATAACTTTTGGAACTAAAAGTTTAATGGTTTTGTTATGTCTGTGAAGCCGATTTTATATTATTATTTTCCACAGACAAATATAAAGAATAGGAATACATTGATCACCCATACTTGCAAGTATGACTCAGCCCCCTGTACATGCCATTACCCCCCTGTACACACGCAGAATGGGCTCTTCTCTCCACACAGCAAAATGAATAAAATATCATTTAAAAAAATGTCAGCCACGGCATAGATGCTCACTGGAACACCGTCCTCTGAAATAAAAGCTGTGAAGCTTAGCTCAGAGTTAGGGCAGAAGAATACCGCAGCAGTTTTTATGAATCTGAAGAACAACTTTTCTGTAAGTTTTGTCAGCACACGATCAACTGGACGCGTAAGAAGACATGTGATGACCCCTTACTGTCTAACTCACATCAGAAACAAGAAAAAACAGGCTAGTGTGAGCCAGGCTCTCCTGCAAACACTTCAGCATTCAACATCAGTAGAAACGAGGCATGAATTTATCAAAGATTTTGTTGCTGTGTGTGCAGAATCAGATATACCGTTAGAAAAATGTAAAAAGCTTAAGCCTTTGTTAATAAACCCCTGTAACCAAGAAGGGGCTTTGAGCAAATGTACAACTATGGGCATAGATCTTTTTCAATAAGCAAGGGTGCACACATTTTTATAGTTTGTGGGTTTTATGTTTCTTTTTGAGGCATATTTTTATGTCAAGTTCAACTGTACAGCTATTTTATTTTACAAAAGGAAAATGTATTTCGTATGAAAGTCTATACTTTGCACAGCTTTTTTTGGAAACTAAATAACAGGTAAATAAACACCTTGCAAAATGTTCTGCTTAACAAGAGCAATTTGTTATATTTGTGAAAGCGAAATAACAGCTGTTAATTTTAGAATTCTGTGATTATACAAAAATTATTTCTCAGTCACTTTATAACACATAACTTCTGACAAATACTAAAAGCAAATTTCCCATACATGTCAAGCCTTCATGGGAACCCTGCTAATAAATACAACATGTTCAGAAAACAGTATTGGACTGAAAAAGACTGTAAAAATCCAAAATAAAACCTTCAAAAAGCCTAAAAGAATTATTATAAATAAAATAAGTGGGGAAAGGAAAATACATAATTTTTCACATTTGTTATCTATGCAGAATTCTGACACCAAAACGTGAGCACTGCTGGTTAGATGTGCACCCACCTGCCTTCAGGGCAACTCCTGGCTGGCAGGGATAAAGACTTTTTTTATATCATTTAGCTGTTTGACTATCAAAGGCAGTAGAACACTGCGAGGTTATCACCTTTGTATTTCCAGTTTCATCCTATCCCACTGATGAAACAATCTCAAATCAAGAAAACAACTCTAACAACCTAACGAATCCCAATCAACAAAATGAACAGAGATGTTAGGAGAAAAAGATACTTCACATGAATAAGAGAAGCTGTGGTGAAGTTATATAATAAGACTATTTGCATTTTTTCCTCAGCAGCAGTGACTGTATAAACAGAGAGGTAAGAGCTTCATCTCAGCTCAGAAACACAATTTTACAGTAAACAGTAATTTCACAGAGCAGCCTGGAACTCTCTGGAGTGCTACATTAACGCTCAATCAGAAGCTGTTGTGACATGGCAGGGGTGGTTGGCTCTGTGAGCCGGGCACAAAGACTGCACTCTTTCCATGGCGGTGAGGAGGAGGGGGAGGGCTTTAAAAACCACCACACTCAGCAACTGAATTCAATCCCTCTAATCCTCACTGGTATGCCCAAGCGCACTGGTCTCCTCCTCAATTAGGGCAAACAGAGCCGGCCTGCGGACAGGTCGAGAGCATCGTTCTGAAAGTCGAACACGACGAGCACAAAGAAGCTCACCCCCCCAACCACATGTTATACATTCTTTGCAAGACAAGCAATTTAAAACGCCTTGATGTCTTTCGCATTGTAAAAGGATCTGCTAAGTTCCCAACATCCCCTATGTGCTTACGTTGTTTGGATATATTTGAAGAGTTTGTGAAGAGCCTCTTGGGCTTAAAGCTGAGGTCCGTATAGAATTTGCAGGAATAGTGTGCTATCTTTGAACCTGCACAGACCTTTAACTCAATTTTTATTAAAATTAAAGAATAAAAAAAAATCAACGAGTGTGAAAAATGAGGGTACGGAGGCAAAAGACAAACAATTACATGTAAGAAGATTGGATCTTTGAGAGTCCAGGCAATTTAACACAGATCCCCCACAATCTATTGCTAAAAAAAATTCTGAATGTGCTTCAAACATCCCACCAAACGTGTACGGAAATATTACCATGTGGTCAAAGTTTGCATACACCGTATCCCAGGCTAATGCGAGTCCTCTCATGTGGCAGTTTGGCATCACATTTGCAAACCAATGAACATTCGGGGGTCAATAAATTCCACTCCCACACGCGTCCAGTCATCAGACGACCTCACTGACTCCAGGCTTTATATATTTAGTGTAAACTAATGACGGGTCCTGATCACGAGGCACCGTAGCCAAAATAAAACACAGACACTTGTGTATTTTTAATTGGGATTAGATTACCGGTGCAGCAAGGAGGGGATTTTACTTCACTGAGGCAAAGCATGGCAATCTGACGAGTTAACGCTTTAGTATTTTGTTTTCTTCTTTATAGTTTCTTCTGTGTGTATTATAGACTGTAAATACTTCAGAACACTTTCAGCTATTTCCGCCATTTAGGTATCAAAACATTCAACTTACTCGAGACATTATGGCTATAACTTCTTGGTTTTGTACTTTCTTTTTTATCCGTTTATTTAATTATTTAACAGTACTTTTCATTTACAAGAATCACTGAAATGATTCAAGATTTCATCAAATCCTTCAGAACTTTGAGCTCTCTGAAATATTTCTAAACACTTTGTCACCTAATACTTTCTTGTCTCATGTCCCATTTGTCTTTTCAGGTTTTATTTTGTTATTTTAGCTTCCTTGCACTTCCTGTGTGTCCTATGCATTATTTTTTTTCTTTTAGTCTCCTTATGTGTGCGTTTTGTCCTTTTCATCTCTTTGTGCATCCTTTTCTTTTTATTCGACCTTTTAGCCTCTCTGTTCTATAATAAGTCTTATGTGTCCTTTTTGCCTGTCTTTTTCATGACTATTTTTTTTGGTCTCTGTCCACCCATTTGGTCTTTGTGTCTATTTTTTTGTCTCGATGCATCTTTTATATACCCTTAAGCATATATTTTGTGACCCATAGTTTGTCTTTATTGCCTGTTTGTTTCTCCTTGTTTTGTCTTTCTGTTCTTTGTCTTCTTTCAATTATTACAAGTAACATTGAAAGTTTAGGTATTACTCAACTCCCTTTAACTTCAGCTAATTTCAGCAAAAGAATTCAGCCCTCACATAAGGTTTGCAAAAAGTGTTTTTCTTGTAAAAAAAAAAAACAAAAAAAACCAACAACAAAATTCAAAGACTAAACATATCCCATTTTCGCCTGACTAGAATGTCAAAAAGAGGCTGGAGCTCCAAGTGAACCACAGGAGTTAAAAAGATAAATCAGACACAAGAGCTGAAAATCCTTTGACGAAGCAAAAACAGACACTTGAAATGCTCTGGTGCTTAGCAGATTTTCCTGATGGTTCTCTGTTCTTGCGTTGTATCTGAGTAACAAGGCAAAGTAACAACAAGAACATGAGTGAACAGCGCTCATCCAACCCCATTCCCACACTGTTATTTCTCAGCAGTGATAAGAGGTGAAAAAGACCTTCATGACAGTGAGGAATCTTGGCAGAAGATTGGCTGAAACAAAAAGGGGGAGGAAGGAGGAGAAAGCATAAAACAAGCGAAGACTCTTGAGAGAGCCTGAAACAAGAGCATGATGAATGTAGAGCTCACAGTTTTTAATCAAGGATCAAAGCAGGCCCTCTCTGTCGGAGCAGCCAGCCAGTCTAGACTGAAACTCTCCCAAGCACATAAAGCAACATCTGCAGGATGCATTAATTACAGTAAAAGGCCCGCTTGGACCAATCTCTCGGGTACATCAAGTGGTCTAGACTAAGATGAAATAGTCCTCAAGATCTTTGAAAGTGTCTGACTAAATTCTCCCGTAAGGTGATGTTTTAATCCAGATCAGTCTGAGTTAATAATATTCAAAGAGACAGCTCAAAACCTGTCCTGGACACAGGGAAGAGTTTCGTATTTTACAAAGGATGATCTTAATTTTATTACCAACCAGGGGTAGACATAAAAAAAAATTTCCAGGTTGTCCAGTGAACAACCGCAACAGAATCTGGTTGTTTGCAACCTTTACAATAAATGACAAAAAATCTCAAGAAAAATGAAATTTATTAAGCATATTAAAAATTCATTATACATATAGTAAATACAAATGTTCTCAGTTAGCCATCTTGTTTCAGGAGCTGTGAGTGGAACTTCCCTTTTGTCATACAATTTTGATTGAAGCAGAAAAAATATTTTGGCTGAAATTATTTCATTAGAAAACACTAAACTGTGTACGTTTTACTAAGGTCATGTACACAGTATACTCCTCTTTAAGTGAAAAACTTTGACCTGTATCCAGGAAGAAGCTCATGAATGTGTGGTGCTGTGGTGGTACAAGGGGTGGAGGGCGATGTCTGGGTGACCTCTAGGTGTACAAAAATTTTAGTCAAAATATTTTTTGCTGCTTTAATCCCTGAGCCATAAATACTGTGTGCCTCTATTTCAAAGCCTGATTACAAAGAAGAGGATGAGGAACAAGGAAGTTCCACTCGAGCAGCTCCTGAAACTATCAACCTGGCTGACTGAACATTTGTATAACTTTGTATACAGAACAATATACTTATTAATTTTTTTTGCCATTTTTAGTAAAGGTTGCAGACAACCAAACATTCTGGCAGATGAAATGTCGACAGATTTCAATATGTCAACCCCTGAGAGGAGTGTACATTGTAATTAGTAAAAGTACACTGTTTGTTCTCTAATGAAGTGTTGAAGTTGAAGATTTTAACCTGCATCGTTTAGACTCTCAGGACAGATGGAATTATAGTCAGTTTTAAGACAGCTTTTCTCTAGTTTTTATGACATTTTAGTGTTTTCAACTGAGAGAGATTTATATCAACAAATTATAGAACAGTAAGTCCTTTGCACAGTTTGAACTTATTTTTTCCAGATTTCTCATGATTTCAGCTCATGCAGTCATACTATTTATTTTTCATATTTATTCAATTACATTTATCACAATAGTTACCTCTCAGTATGGTTATAAATATAACTATGTTGAGCAAATCCAAAAAGCCACATCTTATTGTTAAATCACCTGGTAGAATTAAATTTAGCAGATATTTATGATAAACTACAAACACCTAAAGCTGACTCTCACAGACACAACTTCACGATTTTGGGGGTAATTAAAGTCAAACAGAGACACACATCTGTGTTATAATCTGGGGCATATAAATATGTGTCTTTAATATTATTTAATTATAAGAAGTGTGCAGAACGAAGCTGAACTGCATGTAAATTTGAAATAGGAAATGCAGTGTGTGAACGAAGCAGGAGTTAAAGTGATTTTATCAGAAATATAAGAAAAAAGTCCCTGAAATCCAAGGAAATCAGTTTTCACCAATGTAAACATAAATGGGGGACATGTACAGGACAACATGTCCTGCTTTTTCTCTAAAGCGAAGGTAGGGTAATATTTTTACTATATCTGTAGAATATATTCAAGAATTGAATTTAAACTGTAGCTTATTAGTAGGTACAGGCAATCATAGTTAAAAAAAAAAAGCAGTGGAATACAGTGCTGTGATTATTGAAAACATCCCAACTTCTGACTGCCCAACAGTTTCACAAAAAAAAATAAAAAATACAGAACGTTTCAACTATTCTTTGCATTTGAATAAAAAACATTTGACCCAAAACCACTGTATCTTGTAAACAGTTGTGGAATATCAGTGCTTTCTTTTCACACCAAAACAATGTGCTTGTCACTCCTTCAGAAACCAGTGAAGATTTATGAAGTCTCTCGACGCCTTTTCTTCATCTGAATCTGTGATGATGAATAGGGCTGGTAAAAAAAAAATCTATTTAATCAACCTTGAATCAATTTCATTCAAATTTGGGAAAATTGATTCACATGGCATGAGATCGATTCTTCCCCATGGCGTCTCGTGCGCGCGTCTGAAGCGTGTTTCTATATTTTGTCACTTCTGGCTTGCCGTATTTTTACATCCGGTTGCTGGTCAGTGCTAACGTTAGCTTTCGATAGTAAGTTGTCCAGAGCAAAACAATAGAAACTAAGGAATCACTCACATTATCAGCCGATGCTCAGCAGAACTTAAAGATAACAGAGACCATGGAGAGTTTTGTTTGCAATGATTTGCGCTCCTACGCGGTAGCGAAAACGAAGAGGGGTTTAACGAGCGGCTCGTTCAGGCGCTCGAACCAAACAATGTAAACATCTGACTGAAACTGTTCTCCACAGCTTGTATAAATATGTGAAAGACCCCATTCTAACAAAACCGTTTAGTTTGTTACCAATATTATTATTTTACAACTTTAAGAAACGTCTTAATGAAATCCACAGTGATGAAAGGTTGTGGTTGTATTATTTGTTTTAATAAGTAATAAGTTTTAATAAGTTTTCTTGAACATGACAACAGAAGCTAACAGAAACGTTACAAATACACAATTTTTATAAACTCGAAGGAGTGGGCAGAAGTATATTTATATTAGCCCACTTCTTCTCCTGCAACCTAATTCCCATCACACCAAGAAAATTCTTAATTTCTTAAAAATGAATATATCCAACAACTGTCACCTGCAATTCGTTTAATTTAAAACCTTTGAAACATGTGACAGTATTATTTCAATATTAAACTGTTTAATTTAAAAGAATTTTCCTTAAAACCTGTTGTTTATGGTGAAGAGAAAAAATAAAGTCATATTGTATTTTGCAACGAAGTTTTCATTATTTAAGAGCAAATCGAATCGAATCGAATCGAATCGTGATTAATCGATTCAGAACCTTATGAATCGAAATCGAATCGATTTGGAGAAGTGGCCATGATACCCAGTCCTAATGATGAAGGCAGCTGGAAACAACCACCTGCAGCTGCATTTCAGTGCAAACACTCATAGATTTACAGGAGTTTTACTGTTTTTCTTTTTATTAGTAGTATTTGCAGTCAATGAGGTGTTCAGACTTTTTCAGTGCTATTTGTAATTGTTTGTTTGCAATAATATAAAAATTCAGATTTGTATTGCATTCCTCTAAAGCTGGTGGGACAAATTTCCTATGTTGAGAATCTTGCTCTGGGCCTAACACATTTGCAAATGCATCTCTTTATTGGTTGACAGAACCATCAGTTTAAACCCAGTACTCTTACTGGTTGAACGGCTTTAACAATAAAACACGCTCCATTCCCTCCTTTCACTTTCACAGATGAGGGAAATCTGTTGTAGCGGTGGCAAACTTAAATCCATGATTCCACTGGACAACCAGGAGGCAGGATCTGGTTGTCCAAAGTGAAAGTAGATCGTCTTAGACAACCTAAAGGCCCCTTTTTCAACCCCAGCCAACTATGTTTACCAAAGCAAAACTAACAGTGCAGCTAAAGTGATCAAGCATTTATTGCTGCTTCCTTCAAGAAGGCTGAATTAAATATGTATGCATATTAGTCCCTTCACTGGCTCTACAATGCCGCTCCAAAAAAGACGAGGCTTGAATTTGCTTTAACCTGTTTGCAATGTTGAACATTTACTACATCTGTTTAAGAAACTTAACCCGAGCCATTTTTCCTGTAATTCTTTCACCTCTGTCCTGCATGCAACATGAGTCCAACGCTCTCATGAGCAGGCTGCAACAAATGTCTGCTGCTGAGGAAAATCCCCTCAGTGGCAATTAAGTTGTTTTTTTAATCCTGTTTAATTGTAGTGAAAGTTTCAGCAGCCATTCATGTGGCAAGTGGGTTTTATGGAGCCTTAGGCTTTCCCAATCTTATCGTAAGATTTCAAAATAGTTCCCCTTTATCCCATCTAAACAAGACAAATCTGGTGAGTCTTGACAGGAGGATTTAAGCTCGACTTGTTGTGGTGACCCAAGTCAAAATAAACAGAAGTGTTTTCAAACCTTAACTGTACCATTTATTTATTTTTTGCCACATCTAGATTTAAAAGTAAATATTCAGCCTAGAACAGGTGAATCTGCAACTCTTACATCACTGAAATCCATCATCCCTGTTTCAGAACACAACACCTGGCTTTGGGCTAAATTTAAATCAGCTCTCTGACTGGACGAGGGTCGTGATTTCCCACAAAAAGCGCTCGCAACATGCTGCCTTGGGTCAACATTTCGCCACAGCAAACATGAACTGGTGGAGCTTTTTGTTTCCAGGGTGTTAAAGCACAGAATGATACACGGCTCTGGAAGAAGGCGGTCTGACTAGTTGGGCCCAGAGGGAGAAACGGAACTACATCTGACCTTAACAAACACACCTGTGCTGCTGGAGCCTAATGCATAATGCAAAAATTGGAAACCGGTAGAAGTGGGGAAAAAAATGGGACAAGAGCTCGTAGCTCAAAAAACAATCTCAACTTCAACAGAATTAAACTAGCATTTCTTGAGGCAAGGCGTATCGCCAGTTGCCTTTTATTTCTTTAGCACCTGAAAAGAATTTATTTGGGATGACTCTCAGTTACTACCTTAGCTCAAATCCTAAGCAGATGGAGATACAGTTTTGTGTTTGCTAAATCTGATTAACTGTGGGGAGCCTGTGGGAAGGCACCACATTGCAGATTTTTTTGACTGATTTATGTCTTCTCAAACAGACATCAAAAGAAAAGACATTAACTTCTAAACTTTGACCTGTAATGTTGACTGAGGTACAAAATACACAATCAAAAGTTTAAACAAACATTCAGTTTTTTTAAGTGTTCCTTAAAAATAAAAATTGTCTGAATTGCAAAGATAGGATGATGAACTAAATCATAATTTTAAAAATTGAAAAAAACTAAAATACAAATAAAGAAGTGGAATGCATTGAGGAAATGTGTATCACACATCACCTTGCATGTCAAGGTTTTAGCCGTTGTTAAGGCGGGGTTCGACAAGTACCACTGCCCAACTGTCTGGGGTATGTAAAACGCAAATTCGAGCAAGTGGATGCCTAACGGTCCCTGCACTATTGAGCATATCTGTTTCTTTTATTTTTTATATGGCCATTTAATCCAAAAAATCCGAAAGTAAATAAAGAAATAGCATTTTAAAACACGTCAACAAGATAAATCATCATTTCTCTGTATTGTATGTGATGTGCAATGAAAAAATTGTGCTTTAAATTTTTTTTTTTATAAAGGAGCACTCTAGAATAATAGCAAGCTACTTTTTTCCCTTTTTGGTAAGGAAGATGCAACAGGTGAAGCCATGGCAGGTCACTATTTTGCACAGTGGTTGTATGATTATTGTGATAACCAAGTGTTACCTGATTAATGCAATTAAAGTGTAACTAAACCACCTGTGAAAGCATAACCCCGCCCCCAGGCAAACTAGAAAAATGCCAACAAAGTGGGCGGTGCAAAGTGACACTGAGGGGCAAGTGTAACTGTGGGGATGAGTGAGGAGGTGTGGTCAAGATGGCGAATGTGACAGCTAGCTTAATTTGACAAGCTAGCATTTCTGAATGTTCAAAGAAACTAATGTATTTTGTAGAAAGTTATGTTTTACGACATACATGCAAACTCACATTTAGCTGTTTCACACTAACTTGTTCAGGCAACAAATTGTATAAAATATGACTTCGGTCTAAAACAGAACAGGAAGAATATTTTCTCATTTCTGTTTGGTTCAATGTTTCTATTGAAATTTGCAAGACAGCTCTGTCTGGGACTAACATATTCTGTCCCCCTCAGATCACTGAGGACACACAAGGCAGCCCTTTTGCCTGAGCCTCAGCTTGGCTTCATCTGTCCCACACCACACTGCATCCCCGGACCGGACTGCACCACCACGGAGGGCCAAGTAGGCGGGTGTGTGGAAAAACCCTGCGATGCGGGGGGCTCTGCTCGCAAGACAAACAGATTTATTACTGAGAGAATATTGCAGATGATGCCCTAGAGTTTAGATTTATAGCGCAAATTCAGCCTGAAATTAAATTATATGCTAGATGGTCAAATCAGTTCGGGCGTCTGTGGCACATTTTTAATAAGACTAAAATACAAACAACACAGAAAAAAAAAATAAGGAGAATGCGCAATCTAATGTTGTGTTAACCTACTTATTATAGTTTTACCCTGTTTAGGAAAGAAAGAAAAGTGGAGAAGTGCAGAGCAACACTGCTTTACGTTGTGCAGCTTAGCAGATAAAAAACGTGTTTTGTTTTGTTTTGTCACACCAGAGCCTAACTTTTTTTACCTCTGGGGAGCAGCTGAAGATCAGCTGGCAGCGCAGGAAAAAATGTTTTTAATCCGACTTCTGCAAAATGTCCTTGTGCTGTGTTGGAATCTGATCAACACTAATTTTGCTCGACATGTATAAAGCGATACATATCACAGAGTTAGGAAAAAAGCAATGTCAGTTTTTTACAATATTGTGCAGCCCTGCGGTGGAGGTAATCTAAGGGGGTATTCATTCCAGGAAAGTGCTTTGGTCCAATTGTTTGGTCTGCACCAGTGTTCACAAGTGTATTCACACCTGCATTAAAGGTCCGGACCAAATGTGACAGGTGTGAATACACCCTAAATTTAGCCAAACAGAAAAACAACCAAAAATAACCATGAGAGTTTTTAATTAAATCTGTTTAGTAGTTCATAAGATATTTTGCTAAAAGAAAAACAGGGTTGACTATAACAATGTCTCTGCAAATCAAGAACAATCTCTCAAAAGAAAAGTTAAATTAAAATCCATGTTTTGCTTATAACATAAAAGCATATAGTGTCTGTTTGTTGGCAGAAACTCTCAGCCTGGTGGCAGAATATGTAACTCAACTGTGCTGCTTCTAAATCTAAATAATCCTTGTTTTAATGGGGCAGAACAGAAAAATCAGTGGATGCTCATCGGCTGAGTTCAAACACTGTTTCAAGTTAAGTTTGATGTGTAGCAGAGCAGAAACCGAATCACCGGATCAGTGCCACTGAGAATTGTACAAGGAGAGGGGAAAAAAAAGGAGCTTCACCATATTGATGTAACTTTACACTGATGTGCAGGAGGATCAAACTGCTGCAGAAAACAGGAAAGTAAAAATGGGGCTCAAGATTTGAATTCTCCACTGCTCGGCTTCACATACAGAAATCAAAACAAATTACGGCTGGCTGCTTCTACTTCAACCTATTTATACTCAGTAACTTATCAGAGAGAATAACGGAGACAAATATGACTTCGACTTCAGGATAAAAACAAATCTGCACAGATTTTTCCCCCGCAGTCTTCGCATGTTCACACTGAAATCTCTGGATGTGATGACACCAATGAGAGTGCACTGTAAATATTTACCAGTTGAAGCTCTTGTAGAATGTAAGGCAGAGGTCAAACAGATCTAACTTCAACATGCCGCGCTGGATTATCAGATGCTTCGAAGCAAAAATGTCCTTTTCAGGTTTTGAAGCTCAACCCAGAAAAACTAAAAACATTTCCTGGACTGGGATTTTAAATAAACATATCATTAGCTTCTGTGTTGTTTAAAGGTGCAGCTACCACTGTCAAAAATATTACACAATCACCCAACAACAGCTATTCGATTCCAGTATGTTCATTTTGTATATTCATTCAAATATTTTCAATATCGACACAATAAAACAAAAAAATTCTTAGTATCTTTCACAATTTTCCCCATTCATTTCATTTAACTGTAATGGAAGGCTGACTACATCTTGAAAAATCAAGGAATATCACTATAACTCAAACCAATTTCTCTGTTAATATCATCATCATGATTAAACTGCAAAAAGTTAGATGATTTTTTTTTGTCTCACACCAAATGCAAAAACAAAAACTTTGAAGTAACTATTATTCATCTTTTACAAACATAAATGACCTAGTCACCTTTTATGCCTTCGTGTGTTCTGCTTATTTGATCACATCATTATGATTGTGAATTTGTGTCTATATCTATATCAATGTGTACGTAAAACCATTCTTCTTTTATATTTTGAAATGGACACGCAAATAGTGAAAGATAAGTTATATATCATTAGATGATTTAGATAAATATAGTATATTATCATGCATTCTATGTTAGGGTTGCAACAATTATGGTGCGCTCACACCAAATGCATTTTGAGCATCAAAAACGCGCCCAACGCTTCAAACTGGACGCTTGTGCTCGACGCTTGTTATTTATACTTGACGCGCATCAAGAGCCTTTTTACCCCTCCTCTGCTGGTCTCTGTTTAATGTCGGATGAAATAAAGAAAGTGGCTTTACTTTATTTACTGAGGTCAAGAGAACGTAGCGCCTCC
>JARVJO010000186.1:10807461-10824913 GCA_031762555.1 Cynodonichthys magdalenae | reverse complement strand
GCTGGGTTAAAGCTGTTGGATTTTAGGTTGTGTTGGTTTGAACAGACATATATATATTTTTTTACACACACATACACACACGTGTGGTGGTATTGGAGAAGTATAGACTCTATTCTACACTTGTCCGAAACCACTATTTTTATTTTTGCCTAGAAATATAAAACTCAACTTGCTGTTAAATTTTAAGGATCAAGCAGGGTGGTGCAGTTCTATGAACACAGAGATGAGCATTCAAAGACATGGCTTTTGTAAAACTACTTCTAGACCAAGAAATTAACTGTTTGAACATAATTGTCAGAATTCATTCCCAATTGGCTCTTCAGTGGATATCACCATTGTTGATCTGTTTTCAGCCACTTTGTAAGTTTTGTAGCTAAGCAAACATGGAATACAGTCACAAACTTTGCTGACAATTTTATTTTTTATAAGGACAATATTCATCAATATTTAAGAAATATGCAGATTTTGTTTACAACTTTATGAATTTTTAACTATTTGTTTATAAAGGTAAACGTGGCTACTGGGCAGAAAATTACCACCTCTCTTCTCTTCTGGTCTTTGTAAAGTAAAGCTGAGAGCCTGCCAAGTTGTTGGTAATTAATTAGCTGGATTAATAGACACCGTAGTGAGCCTGCAGTAGGCTAACATGCTAACGACTGTAGCTTGTTAGTGCTTGTTTCAAACAGACTTCCGTTGAAAAGAAAAACAGGTGTTGTTCCTCTCTTAAACAACCACTCACTGACTGAATTATCTGCTGAATATCCAACCAAAGTTGCTTTTTTTTAAAGTAAGCACAAAGTTTAGGGGAAATACCCTCTCGCTCACCATAAACTATACGTAAATGAAGAATCTGAAACAGAGGGTTAAATGTTTTGTGACTTTAACAGGGTGATTACCAGATGATTAATGAGGTTTTCAAGAACTTAACACTAAAGGCTTCTCCTTTTGAGTTTTAATTTAACCCACTTTTTAAAAAAGCCTTCTTTTAAAATATTTAATGAACATTATTTATTTTAATTATGCATGCCGCCTACCTCTGTGCTCCCATCCCTACCCCCATCTTTCTCCCCCTTAAACATTTCGGTTCAGATTAACGCAACAAAAAGTCTATTAATTAATGTTTTGTGGCTTTTAATTTTTGGCACGGATGCAGTCTTTATGCAGCTGCCTGTCGAGGCCGTCACTGCTGAACCCGTGCCAAGGAAGTGCAGATGTAATTCTGTTATCTCTTGCTTAGTCATTTACACAAATTAAATTGAACAATTAGCCTTCTACTGGCCTTTCATGAATCACGCAAGAGAAGCTGCCAACAAATTAAATGCTCAACAATTTCCATTTCAAATTGAGGTAGGAATGAAGTGTTTTTACCTTTGGATAAATAATAAAACGATAAAAGGGAAGACAGGCATTGTTAAAAACTGATCTTCATAGATGAGAAGTTAATACAAGGTAATTTGCACATAAAAGAAATGACTTGAGTTGCACAGAGATGCTTTCATTATGTCTCTGACCACGCTGGTCTTTTTTTTTAAATGAAACTTAAGGAAAGCATTCAATAGATGCACCTTTATAATTGATGAATGTTTGGAGGAAACCCTATTTAGGATGGTTGGCAGACTTTAAAAACACAAAAATAACCATAACTTTGTCAATTTTATGTATATTGACATACAATTTGGCGTGGTCGTAGCTGAGGGTCTTTTATAACACATAATCTGAGTGCTACTCATTAGAAACGATCTCGTAAAAAAATGTGCATTAATTGTTGGAGTCTACCCATTTTTTCTGTTACTAAAATATATTGTGAACTAGTGGACATATTTAATTTAAACTTTCAGAATGTAAATGTTGGATGCATCGGACCAAAGACAATCAACCATGAAGAAAGGTTTTTTGTTTTTTACAAACTTATAGATATCATTATATCTTTAGATTGGATTAGATTCAATCATTAATCCCAACTGAAGCCAAAAAATTGACACACAGTCACATGGTTTGTTTTCACACACACCATTCGTAGCACCTGAGACACCTGTGAAACCTCCCCAGCTGCTGTATACGTGACTGCACAGGGTTTCTTCCCTACACTGAGGAAAAACAACAACAAAAAAACCTCAGTTATCCTTCCTTATTCTGTTCGCAAATCTGTCCAGGTTAAAGCGCTACAGTTTTTGGCAGACAGATTCTTCTACGCACAGTGTCTGTTTTATCTCCATTCATGGGTTTTTGGTCATTTCAATATAAATATCTGCTTCAACAACAGTCAAATTCTGGAAGTGACAAGTTGGAGCAAAATGATCCGAGGCTTTTCAGCATAAACAAACACGCCCACAAACCTCTGACCAATCACATAATCATTTCTTGCAGAGGAAGGTGAAAAATTTCACCCAATGGGTTATGACAAGGAGGGGCCTGAAGCTAAGAAAAAAGCGATGCAATTTTTGTCATTCAGTTGCGACAATGATATGTGGAGGTCTTTAGTGTGATACCACTCAAAGTTTGATCAGGTTTGTACTTAATGATTTAGCACAGTTTTAACACTTAAAACAACTTCAGCTTTTACTCTATTGCCTCCACAACTGAAATCTGTCTGACTAGTAAAAGGCCTCGTGCATCAAAGTGAGAGCAATTTTAATACTGAAAGGTAAAATGGTCATAGGCCTACATAAAGGTGGGAGTAAAGGTGGGGACAGCTGTCACTGACCTGTCATCCAGTAATGTTAGACATCATTTATGGTACATAAATTACACTTCTTTATCGTAAATAAATAAAATGAACCAGTGCTCAGAAGTACCCGCGGTGCACTTCTGAGGCTGAGGCAGTTTTATTAACATAATTCTTGCACACACACGCAGACACACACACACACACACAGGCTCTCAGGGGCTTGGTGGACCTTGTAGACTTATATACTTAATAGCTGATGTCAAGAAATGATTTACTGTGCATCAACGAACAATTTAAGCTACTAGATTCTGATTATAACTAGACATGGATGCAAGAGTGCCACAGCTGCCATTGTTACAATTTTATTAGTTATTTATGGTCATGTGTCATTGTCTGCACCTTGTCCACTTGAGGAATAATCACAGGTGACTTGTTCTGAATTAATATGCTGCTCTGACATCATTTATTTTCTCAGTAAGGACACACCCTTTAGACAATTCACATGCATTTTATGGTCCTCTGTTTGTGTGCCTCACAAGCGTGGACACAGATGAGCGTTTACATGTACGAATGACAAAAGTTGAGGAAACTTTACAGTTTCCATTAGACAGAGGCTTTGATCGTTTTTTAAGGTGTCTTCTTATGTTGTCTGAGGGTGAATGTTGTTTAGTTTGGGTTTAAAGAAAAATGCTCAAAGTCTTGGGAAAATGGGTTTAAATAGCCCTTCAGTTCAGAAAACCAAGAGGAGTCATAGTTTGGTATAATTAGATTAGTTTCAGTACTTTTTAGTTTCACACTGTTGACTAATTACGTGGCACTTCTTACATTCTTACAACAGGTGAAAACTTTGCGTATTTGTACGCACAGTTTCACGCACCATTCACTTTGACACATCCTGACTTCTTGTTGGAACCTGGTGTATGCATCCTTTTTGTGTGTAGGTACATGATACCCCTCTTTAAGTTGAACTGAACCAAGTCACTTTACAAAAGAAAGTGTATATTGTAGGATTTTTAAACATTTTTAATGTGCCAATTTACAAAAGTTACATCTTTTTAAATTAAGTATTTATTGCTTTACTGGTTGCTAATCAATGTTGGTCATTGCAGTAGTCACATTTAAAAATGTAAAGCTAAAATTTGGTGTGGTAGTAGCTGAGTTTCCTTTGGCACTTACTCCAAGCTTGAGATCTTCCAGTATCTCATGAGATTACATCATTTTCAAGGTTTGACCACAGTGACTGTCTTTTGTTATCTAAAGATCATCCATCTAAAACTCTGACTTGAAAGGTGATGGGCAATATGTAATTAGGAAATTCTAAACCTTTATTTTGTCAAAGTGTTTCCCATCCCAACAACAACAACAACAACAAAATCTTGAAAGTAGTAACATGTTATTCCAAGATTCTTTCTTCATAGTCTGGCCAAAGATAATGCATAAAAGTTAGTTTTCCATGAAATTAAATCCAAAAAAATTTCCAAAAACTGCTTGGTAGGATAAAAAAAAAATTATATATATAATAAAAAAATGTATGTTGTGTTTTTTTGTTAAATAGAACAACTGTCAGGGAAAACTCCAGTTCAGTTATTGAGCTTGTTAGAGTTTAAAATGTTTCCTCAAATGTCCAGCAGAGGGCATTTTTCTCCCATTTGTGAGCTGCTTTTATCTGCTCCGCTGGCCGCGAAGCCTCCATGTCTGTCATAATGTTCAGCCGGAAACTGAGGTTCAAAACTCAAATAAATAAACGGATAAAGAAGGAGAGGATGGGAGAGGATAAGAGGACGGACAAGACAAGATCTTTAAAAAAAACAAAAAAAAAACAGCCATTAGGAAACAATAAGTGGAATCCATATGATCTGTTCAATAATGACGTGTAATTTTGTGACAGTTATGTGTTGTTAGGCAAATGTATGGGGCGGCCCTTTTCCCCTGTAAGTGCCTGCTAACTCAATTGTGTTTGTGTTCTTCTTCAGCTCCATGTTTAATGTCCATTAAGAGTTGGTGACTGAGGAATGTGATGGTGTTCTGCACATAAACCTTTTTTTCCTCCTGTAGACTTCTAAAAGGACAGTTTACTGAAAAATCTTGTAGTTGTTAATTGTATCATCAATTACACAACATTTCTTCAGGGTTATTCACTTATTAATTAAGCGCAATTTGCTCACTAGCTAATTGTAAAGGTAGGATGGATGACTTTAGTTAAACGCCCTTTCAAATGTCCAAGTAGTGTTCTGCATTGTGTGCTGGAGCGGAAGTTTAATTAATGAGTGTATATTTTAAGAAAAGTGCTGGTATGGTTTTCTGGAAAGATATATGTGATTAGAGAAAGTGGAAGTGAAATTTTGAAGGACAGAAAAGTTTAAAATTGAATTGAAAAGACAAATTTGGTGAAGTAGGTGAACAATCTAGAAGAGTTTACAGAAGAAGGTGATGAAACCAGATGGTGACATAGTGGTTGATGAAGCACCTGAGACTGTTTTGTTTGGGGTCCATTTGAGAATCTGAACACCAGTGGCTGTCCAAAAAAAAAACATTTTCAAATTAAAATTTTTTAAACATTATCTGGATGAATGTCATCAGATTGTAGCTAGATAATCTAAAAGGTTATTCTGGCCACTTTAAAATGGAGATCTATGAAACAGGTGTGAAGCATAAATATCTTTCCTGCTGGAGACTCTCTAAATGACCTCAGTTTGTAGAAATGTACCTAAATGATGAGCTAACAACTAATCCACAGTGAATCTCTATCTTAAAATGACTACATCTGTCCAGTTATCTATCTATCTGTTTATCCAGCAATTCATCTGTCCATCCATTTGTTCATCCGTCTGTCATTTATTCGTATATCCATCTGTCCAGCTGTTCATCTCTAACCATACATCCCATTGTCTGTTCGTTTATCTGCCTGCCTGTCTGTCTGTTCATTCGTCAGTTTGTCCATCCTTTTATGTCCATTGGTCTGTCCATCCAGTTTGTTATCCGTCCATTTGTCTGTCTGTCTATTCTTCTACTTATGTATTTGTCCATCTGCTTGTCTGTCTATCCATTTGTTTATTCCTCCATCCATTTGTACGTCTTTTTTTATTTATCCCACCCGTCAGCCCTTTTTGTCCATACATTTATCTGTCTTTCCATCCCTTTGTGTGTCTATCCATTCTTTTATCTGTCTGTCCATTTGTCTATTTATCCATTCTTCTGTTTGTATTTGTCCGTAGGCCTGTGGCAATAAGCAACAAATCAATTAATCACGTGATAAATTAAACAGACGTCAATAAATTAAAAATGAGGTCAATAGTTTTAATATGCCTGCTTGTTTGTTTTTTTCATGTCTCTATTTTCTAGTCTTCAGCGTAGGGAGGAGTGAACTCTGCAGCTAAAGCCTTTCCTCTGCCTACATCCCCCAGAAAGCCGTGTGGTTTTGAAGCGTGGTTCAGAGAAATGATCAACATTCTATCGGACACATTTTCTGTACATATTGCGATATATGTTGTTATTGATTTATTGCCCAGCTGTAGTGACCTGGCACATGGTCTCGTGACATCTGTAGCAAGAGAACCCTGTGAACAGGCATTTAGTTAGAGGGGTGTGTTCGGTTTTGCAACGCCTTCTTTCAGCTGGCGATGCCTCAGGATGCCCTCAGGGCACCGTTCCGAACCTTGGGTTCCCCAAGTGTTGTTTATTTTTTACACTACATAAATTTTATAAACTTCATAAGCATGTCTATTCATTCCTATCTGTTCATTTATCCACCTGTCTATTTCTCCATTCATCCACTTTCTTTCCCTGCTTGTTTCATGTGCAGCTGGTGCCTGTTTCCAGCAGTCATTGGTCAGGGTACAACCTTGGTCAGGTCACAGGTCCATCACAGGTCCACATAGAGACAACAAAGACAGACAACCATTGATTCTTTCAGTCACACCTGGCTTAATGTAACATGAATGGTTCTCACCTGCCACCAAAGAAGAAAGTGTGATACTGTGTTTGTAATGAAATATCTGCTGAACCACTGGATGGATTGTAATGAAACTCTCAAAGCAATCATTGGATGTACATTAGCATCTGATTAACTTTTGGGGCCAACCTTGTTCAAGATTTCTGCTGCAGCTACTCAGCATTAGCCAGAGCAAAAAAGGCTATAACTAAGTTAATTTTACAGATGTTGAGATAAAATTTGGTGTGTTACTAGCTCACAACATCATCAAACATAACGTAATCTTAGTCTAAAACCTGATATGGGGGATTGATGGAAAGCTTGGTCATTAATTTACTTTAGTGTTCGCGCATGTATTCTTACTGGAAGGAAAAAGGCTCACTTCAAGAGCATGTACCATTTTAATTTTATCGATTTTTGTGGACATTTTTAGCATCCCACGGTGGCCTCAATCCTGATTGAAGACTGAATGTTCTGTATTCGTCATTTGTCAACATGAGTTGTGTAAATGAATGACAGCTATAATCTCTTAGGCTGCCAAGAAAAATAAAAACACTTTGACAAAAACAACAAAATCGTTTCATCAGTTAAGAAGAAGAGGAAGTTGTGTACAAGAGATGAGTTCGTAATGCTAGGAGTGTTACTGAAATATCAAACACCGATTGGCTCAGATGATCCTCAATTAAAACGCTAAACTTCCAAACTGCATTTAGATTTTAAATGGATTTTCAATGTTTTTAAAAGTTTGAAAACACGCAGAAAAAGACAGAAAAAAGCACAAAAAAAAAAACTGGTGACTAAACTTTACAAAAATGTTGGAAACTTAAAAAAAAACAGCAAAGGCAGAAAACACAATAAATCTGAACTAAACTGATTAAAAGTAAGATAATCATGAATAGTTTATTTGCAAGACAAAATAATCACAGTTTTAAAATAAGAAAATGAGATTCAGGCCTGCAGATCAGGATCTAGGTGAGGATAAAGGTCCAATGCATCTTTTATAATGAACTGACTTGGTAAGTACAAGCTTACTATGAGATGCAAATGATGATATCTCCGAGTAAAGTTCAGATTTCAGATGAATATGCATTCAGCCTTGTGTTGAACTTTGCATGAACTTTGTAATTTGTGTGAGAGGAATAATCAACTCAAATGGTGAGAAATTCAATAATGTGATGTTTTTTTTTAAACAGAAAAGAGCAACTAAACATTGGTTTAATTTTTTTTAGAATTTCAGTATTCAGTGTACTTCATACCAGTATTATCTCCTTAAATAACTAAAACATAATGTTGCTAATTTGTTTGTACAGTAAGAAATAAAACATGACAATAAAAGAAAAATGTGCATGCTGGAATAAAAAAACAAACAAACTTCAAAGCCCAGGATGCTATGAATAATAACACAGAAAATTAGAGGTCGTTTACTCCCTGAAATGTTTTTTCAGTTTTTATTTTCAACACAAATGAATAAATAAACAACAAATGCATCAGGACACCTGTCGTGGAAAAGGGAAATCTGGAGCCAGGTATGGGGGCGGCCCGCCGGTGATCTCCTGGTGGTCAGGCCTTGGCTCCTGAGGCTGATCTGGACCGAGCTGGAAAAATAGACAGGATTCCTCCTCCACGTGGGCCCACCACCTGCAAGGAGGACTGTCGAAGTTAGGTGCTATGCAAACTAGACAGCAGGCCAGAGGGAGTTTATGTCCATGTAAATTTCTGACTGGATAAGCTCTTGATTTATGAGAGACTAGGATCCTATGGTCATGAGGTATGAATCATAACCAAAAGACCAAGATCTTAGATACTGTATTGGACACTTGCACACTACAGGAGCTGCCTTCATTGGGTAGCCAGGCACAGCCTTAGAAATAGGGTAAGAAGCTCAATCAGTTGCAGGGAACTCGGACCGGTGCTGCTGCTCCTCTGCATCAACAGGAGTTAGTTGAGATGGTTTAGGTCAGGAATCTCCTTTCCAACAGTGCATGTTGTTTTGGATGTTTTGGATGTTTTGGTTTTATTCATTAAAGATGTGCTCATATTTCAGCTTAGTCATATTAAGGATTTTAAGCTAGGTAACTCTGAGTGCAGGTAGAAAAGCTGTTTCTGTCTCATCATCATCATCTCATCATTAACATACACCACACGACTGCAGCTTTCCTCATTGACTGTAATCACCTTAATGCACAAAGCTGATGAAGTTGCCAAAGCGCGGAGTGCTCCGTCTCAGACCTAGTTTCTGTTTTATGTGTGGTTTCTTGTAATGGTCCTGTCATAACCGCTCTGCTCTGTCTGGAACTAAGTGAATCTGAGGCGCCATCTTTTAAACGAAGCTAACAAATGAACACGTTTTCCCCCCCATCAAACGGCTCCTGACAGTGATGCATGGGCTTCCAGATGAGCTCTGAAAAACTGATGGATCTGCGACGATACAAGCGCTTAGATAAACTAATGCATGTAATTACGTTTTCCATTCCCACTCTATTGCACGGCATCTTATTATAATATCATTAGAAAAAAATGTTTGGAGAAAAAAAAAAATTATATGTTTTGCAAATTTCTTTTCTTTCTTTCCCTTCACTTTTTCTTTTCATCTTGTTTGCCATGTGCTGTAATTACTGGAAGTTGATTTTTTTTTTTGACAGGAGTAAAAAGAAATCAATTTGTTTGCTTCTTGGGAAGACATTATCAGGCATCTGAGTGTAATTGTTGGAAGTCTTATTCACCACTGTTGTGGATAAAAAGACCATCAAGATGGTGAAAGATACCCAGTGTGGGGTGAGTCCCATACATGGGTGTAATTTAGATTTATCAGACTGATTCTTATCCTGCTTTGTTAATGGACTCTAGGTCTTATTCTCTTCCTGGTAGTTGGAAGAGACTTAAAGGCCTCTGCTTTTTAAACAAACCTCCAACCAATTTCAGCAGCCTAAAATTAATCATTTCTAAGGCAAAATCTTTTGAGAGTATTATTTTACAATGTTCGACCAAGCATTTCTAGAAGAAATTCATATCACCCACCCCTTTTTATGCCAGAGTTTTAAACCGAGACCATCTTGCACTAAGAAGGAATTATGTTACAGCTGATTTCATCAACATTTATAAACTGTTTTCTGCACAATCTCCGGTGATGTTGTGAGATTGTGAGCAAAATGTACTAGAGCTGAAGATGACTTTCTGCTACTACCACACCAAAATTAGCTTGACTGAGTTAAAGACATTTTTATGAGGTGATCAACTTGAATTTGGTTGAATCACAATGTTAATGAGTTGTAGAAGTACAGCCAATGATTACTTCCTGAGTTTTCCTAAAATCTGTCTGTTGACGCTTGAGAGATTTGTGCAGATAAGCTTACAGACACAAAGGGCAACAATCTTATCACTCTTGCCTTAGGTGGTTGGTGGTAAATAGGGATGTAATAGTACATGTATTTATACCAGTCACAATTCATAATTTTGGCATAGGTACAAAGACTTGGCAAAGAAAATAGTCGCATGTTTAACTCATCTTAAACAGGGTGTGGAGAAGTGATTTGTGCTGTGTGCAATAGGGAGGCAGAGGAAAAACAAGTGCAAACTCTGCATAAGTTCAGCGCTGGTTATTGTGAGACCAAAAATATTTTCAAGAAGAGCCTGGATTATCCTACCACAGCCTGAATACTGCGTGAAGCTTTCAGAGAAAAGCCCTGGCATTACATTTACTGAAGAGTTGGAGGAGGAAAAAGGCATCAGTGTGTATTTAAGAAACTCTCAAAGTTTGGAGATTTTAAGGCTTTTTGGTGGGGCTCCGGTGCAACAGCTTCCAGTACTTTTATCCCACACTGACTGTGAGACAGCTTGTTGGTGGGTTAAATGAGATCTGCACCCAGACTTGCCAAAGTAAAAAATGTAAAGGTCTGGCATTCCTTGAAAGAATGCGTATCAAATAATGAATTTAGTCATTTTGGTTTATTCTGTTACAAGTTTTGGGTGCATGGCCTGCAAAAGTATGCTCTAGGCCATGCACATTATTTAGATGCCCACCTACACCATTTGTACTCACACTGGCAGCCCCGCCCACATTTATGATTTAGGCTACTGGAGTGCACTTTAGAGAAGAATACAAACAAATGTGCACCTGTGTTTTGATAATTCCTACTTGTCATCAGCATGTTGTGTTAGACCTGGACATGCTTTATGTCAGCAGAGCTCCTGTGCAGGTATCATAAGACAACACTAGCACTCATGAGACAGGTTAAAGACGCCCAGCGGACACACAACCTGGCCTCAGCTCTGACAGCCATCTTAAACTGGGTTTCTTAAAAAGTTATTTGTTGTAGAGAGTTTAATTAAAATCCATTTATTGGTTTATAAGATATTTTGCTTACAGGCAGGGTTGGTTCTATCAGATTCTGGAAACGTTTTCAGCAAAGATGTATTAAAAGTAGTGCTCAGTGTATGTGTTGACGATGATTCTCAGCAACTACCAAACCAAATTTTAGCTCGATATCTGAATAATTGATAGAGGTATAACTATTTTTGTGCAGGGTAATGTTGATTAGTGGAGGCAACCATCTTGAATTAAGCTGTCTTCAATTGTTAATCAGTTGTAGATGAACAGCAATGATATCTTTCAAAGTTGCATTAAAATTAATCTGCAGGTTAATGTGATATTTTGGTAACACTGGCGATTCGATGATCACTATGGAATATCTTGCTTCTGAAAAATTATAGTCAGAAATATTAGATTAAAGTAAAATTTTGAAACAACGAATTTTTGCTGCAGCTGTGCAAAGCCTGTGTTGCCCTCGTCTTTGCTCTGTCTGTCTGTGATGTTGTAGAGGAGCAGCGGTTGAGCTCATTAGCAGAGTACCAGGGGAGAGCGGCTGCTGCAGAACCCCCAGCTCCCAGAGCTCCTCTTCGGGTCGCCTGGCCGCCTGGCCGGCCTCTCAGCCGCAGCCCTTCAACTGCAGGCATCAGGCTTCTGCGCAGCGGAGACATGCTGGTGCCATGTGCTTCTCACAGCAGCAGCAGACATGCTCGTTGTGCTTATGTGGCTGTTCTATGTGCAGTTCTTTTATCAAAAAAACAAAATCCATTCTTGTTTAGAAGCTGACAACTTCATTTATCAAATCATTTGGACGTTGTTTACTTTAAAGGCTAAACCTGCAAATTCTGAAGTTGACTAATTTATTAAATAATCTAATGTGATCTCACAGGAAATGAAAAGAGGGCGGTACAACCGGTAAAACAGATTTTAGTTTGCACTTATAAAAGAAGCAAGGGATTTTAGGGTGAGGAAAGTTTTCATTTTCATAGAACTGCTGCCTTGGCTCAGATCAAAAGTCGGCTCCATCAGTTAACAACCATTAATCAATTGATTCTGACTTCAGCTTTTATCAGTGTCAGTGTCGCCTGCTTCAAAATGAAAAAGTGTCCAGTTTCTACTGCAGCACCATAAATTCTTAATTATGGATTTGTTTTTGCATTATTGATACTCGCGTCACATGGTTTCTTAAAGTGATCCTCTGATTTAGGATCCGGATAATAATTCTTGACGGACGACTTGCTTGTTTTTATCAATATCTTTTAACTTTGTGCTCAAATTAATTTGAATCTTTTGGAAAAAGCGAGGGCGTTAGGGAGGGTGGGAGGGAGATGCAAAAATTAGGTCACCATGGAGGAGAAACACAGCACAGTGTGAGATCAGCAAAACGTTGCCTCCTTGCTCTGATGTCAGAAGTAAATCTTTATTTTATGAGCCAAAAACCTGATCTGGATTGTCCTTTTAGGATGTCATGGAGCACCGTCGGCTGCGACAGGCGCAATAAATTTTTAACAAGATTTGTTCTCTTGCTTTGTTTGAGTCGCTTCGTTGTTGATGGACATTTTTGGACTTTAGGCAGCGATTTGCAGAAAAACAATTTTTTTTTCCCAGCCTTTTAAATTATTCAACATACAAAAAAATATTAAAAAAAAGGGAAACCAGAAAAGAAAACAAAAACACTCCAGAGCTAATTTTCTCCTCGATTTTGCAACATCTGATGCAACCTCGACATCTGAGGAACGACTTGTTTTAATGACTGTCTGCTCTGTGCCGCGTTCAAGCCACTGGTCTCCATGATGTGAGAAGACAAAAACATGAATCTTATTTTCATTAAAAGTAACCTTAGTAGGTTCTGCTTTTAGAACCCAAACGACTTGCATCATGAGCTGAACTGGAAGCTCCACTCCTCACTTTTTGAAAAATGAGACTTTCATTGGACAATTATCGTTTTCGGCATCGCAAACGTGCAGGCAGAATTTGTCACTGTCACTTTGTGTGTTTAAGGCCGTATTAATCAAGTGATTAATTGCCAGATATTACTCACTGAACACGGCTCTGTGTTTCCATTCAAGTGCTTCTTTGCCTCCGAGTGGGACTGGTTCATTGTTACCTTTTTGTGAGGGATCTGTTGTTCATGAAATCTTTGTGTGACATTTACTGCCATCTTTTAGTATACTCCCTTGTTTTATGACAAGTACCAGGTTATTAATTTAAATACTTGGTTATTTATAGTTATTTTCAATAGCATGGGGACAGTTTTGAAAAAAAAAAACAAAAAAAACAAAGCCACTTTTGTTCAAACACACACACACAGAATTAGCAGAAGAAAACATTTTTGCAAAATGAAACACTTATATAAAAAGTATACACTAATCATAAACTCATTTGTGCAGTATCCATTTCACTTGAATCAAATAATCTGATTGTTAAAAAAACATTTACACACTATGTTAAACAGCAACTTTTGCAATCAAAAAAGGAATTTCTACCTTTTTTCCACATTAAATTACTCATAATTGATAATTAAATAAAATGTTACAATTTGAAAAACAAAAACAAAAAATGGATAATGGAAAAAGACACATATAAAAAAAGAGGAAAATATATTTTGTTTTCACCTCCTTTAAAAATTGGAACCACTGAGTTGGGTGAGAAATAAAAAAATAGCCCACTTTAAAATAAAACATGCTGCATTAATTTGCATTAACAATTAAAAAAAGATAGTTTGTTGGATATTTGTGACTCACTGGATTTTCTCTAATAACGACAGATAAATTAATTGGCTTAAACTTTTTTTAAATTTATGAAAGACGAGCCTTCTGTCATTTTTCTCAGAATGACTTGCATTATTTTTCATTACATTGTGCAACACTTAAAATGAGTTTGTAAAACTGCACCTTGTTTTTCCTCTCAGACGCTCACGCCCAATGTGTAAAATGTAAACATTTCTGGTGGATTTCACAGGAAGTGCAAACTGTGTGGCTGAAATTTATATTAACCAAGCAGTCTAACAAACAATGGATCCTTCCTCTATTCACATATTGCAGAAAAATGGGAATAAAATGGCTCCAGTTAGTTCTTCCTATTGTGGCTTTACATATAATAAATATTTTTTATTGTTTTTTTTTGTCAAAACTACAAAAAACCTGCAGATTTCAGACCCCTGTGTTAAACACCTTTAGACATTTTTTTCCTCATTTTACTTTTTAAGCATCAGCCAGATGGTTTTTGTCTGCCTTGCTCGGTTTATAAGAATTTCTTAAAACCCTAAATGCAGTTTAAATATTTACTTAGAAATTCTGTCAGCAAGGTCCGTAGCTGTTAAAACTATGTCACAGATCAGGAATTTGTTGTATGTTATGAAAACCAAATGCCATTATCATATAAGACTTTTTTTTGTTTACAGAGGAAGTATAAATATAAATTCACCAAGTGCTATTCAAAACTAATGGGAGCTGCTGTAGCTCAGTGGTCAGTGTCCTGGTTTCAGCATGTTTAATAACTCAAGAGCAACGCTGCACATTGTAAAGATATATTTATTACCATAAAATCAAGTCAGTCATTATGGAAATCTGAACAAAATGCATTTTAGTTTTCTTCCTATGAGCTCGGCAAACATTTGTTTAGACAGAAACGGTAAATTGGCATCCTCTCTCCACAGAGCTGGCCATAATATTTTTTTTAAATAACGCTGGCTACAGCATCATTTGCAAGGCATTGTGGGAAGAGTCTCCTCGTGTGAATTCATTCCTGCACAGTTTGTGCACAAATACGGTGCTTATCAGGGTGTTTTCAATGAAATACATTAACACGTCGTCAGAATATGTTCAACCTAACCTGTATGTTTATTTTCTTTGAAAAGTTAGTAAAGAGACATTAGGGTTCAATTGTGTGCAGATAAATGTGTTTGTCTTGCTAAAAGCGTGAAGCTAATACCGAGCTTAAAGTTGAGGGTGAAGTTTTGCCAGCTCTTCTCAATTTTTTATTTTGGTCTGTATAAGCAATCGCAAAAACGTGTATTTGACAGCACAAAATCAGTTGCCAGTCTGTTTCTTTTGATCAATTTTTATTTTATTTCTCTACTTTGGTTGCATTTCTTTTAAGAATACCTTTGTAGCACTTTTGTCAGTGATTCAGATTTAAAGCGGTCAAATTAAACAGAAATGTGTCCCTTTTATAATTGTTTTGTCCGGCTGTCATTGCAAAAAAAGTCAAACTTGTTTTAGAATAAAATCACAGTTGCTTTGACTTTTCGACAATCTCCAATTCATACAACAAAAAAACAAAACAAAACAAAACAGAAAAAAACCCAAAACAAGACTCTTATGTAAATTAAATTCAAGAACATGAAACATGAGCAGATTTACATTAAAATGCACATTTTTCTGTGTATTTCTTGCTTGTGAATGCATCAGTGTCTGCACTGTGCACTAGAGGGAGCTAAGCTTATGTATGATGTGACTGTTTGCGATCCCTCAACACACACTTCTCGCTCCGGTTCAGAAACATTTTTAATTGGGCCTTATTCTGCTTCCTAACTCTCCATAAAGAAACATACGTCTTCTCTCAAAACCCCTAGCCCTAGATTTAATTTTGACAAATGTGATGTATTAGTTGGTACTGGTGCTACACAACCCTGCAAACCAGACATTAAAGAGCATGCATTAATACGTACCGCTCATGTTCTTTTTATTTATTTTGTCTTCTGTTTAGTCTCCCTGGCAAAGGAAAAACAGATTTTCTTTGTTGTTTTAGTTTATTAATTTATTTTATTTTTGCTTTTAATAAATCTTGATGGTTCTTTTCCTAAAGGTAAAACACCTCAAATGAGGAGCTGCCAAAAAAAAAGAAAAGGAAAAAAATTAAGGATGTGAAAACGAGGGGGCCGAGCCGGATGATCTGCTAACGTTAAGAGGCGTGCTTTGAAGAAAATTCCATCAAAAGGGAAAAACAATAAGTGAAGCGGTGTATGTATGTGTGTGTGTGTGTGTGTGTGTGTGTGGAAAGCTGGTGTTAAATACCTCTTGTTGTTCAGAAATGCTTAAAATCTCAATTGGCTGCGTTAACTGGCATCTGGAGAACAATGAGTTGAATCTGTTAGGGCTTTATGAAAGGCTTTTAGCTTTTACGTCTCCTTCCATATGCTGCTCCATGATTGCTTTGCATCTTCATATTAGGCTGCACACCTTGTTTCCTTCTGCCGAGGCTGGGAAACGAAGGGGAAACGCAGCGTTTGAGCGTGGCTTCTAATGTTTGAACATGCACGCTTCCAGAGCAGACATGTGTCTTATGAGATGGGAATAAACACATCTATTATCTCGACATATTTCTGCATATGTATTATAGTTTGCTGATACAAACAGAGACACACAGTGTTGCACGGGAGATTACCCCCAGGGACAACACATGTATGTTTTTAGACTTTCTTCCAGTGATAGACAGATTTGACACGACAGATGAAGTGTCAAGTGAGGAAAATGCAACTTCTTTGGCCTGACCTTTTTTGCACGGAGCTCCTCATCAGCGGCTGCGGAGAGGAAAGCTTCCTGCCTTTTGTGCAGCAGATGTGAGGGGGAGCTGCTCGTTTCTGACATTTTCCCCAACCTGCTGTGACACAAATAGACTCACTGTCACATGATGTATCGTCAACAGGAAAAAGGCTCGGCAACGGAAAGGATCAGCAGGTTTTTAACTCCGAAATTTGACTCTTTTTATTTATTTATTTTATATTTGTGTGTGTGAGTGTGTGTGGCAACACAAATCTCCTCAAACTATAGGTAACCTCTTGTAAAAAAAATTAAGGGTACCAATTAGAGTCTAAGTATGCTTATTACTGTCCTCTTCAACATTTATTGTCCTGTATGTCTCACTCAGCTTAGAAATTAGAAATGCAAACTGTGCACCAAATTGTGCGCATTGATCTGGATTAGTGTTGAATGACTTTTGGTAGCAGGACATTGTTGACAAAATAAAAAAAACAAAGTGAGAAATTAAAATCATTGGTATTTTGCCATTGTACCACATGAAAAAAACCCAGCTTTATTTGGAGTTTTGTAGCTCAAACATTCTTTCCAGTAGAAACATAATTCCAAGTTGTAACATTAGACATTATTGGATAAACATTTACTTCAACTGTAAAACAAAGACTGTAAAAATCATGTAGGCTGTATAGTTTTTATAAATTTTAAACAATTTATTGTCATACAGACAGTGCCATTTTATCAATGCTGCAAAACATACTGGGTAAATTATGACATTCACTAGTTCCTCGGACCTCCGCCAGTGCGAGGCTTTTTTTTTTCCTCTGGTGCTGCAAAGGGAGCTCTATCTACCCTGAAGGTTAATCTTGGACTATATCTGACAATCAGCCCTTTTAAATGAAACCAGAGCACCTTGACAGACAGGAGAATGTAGAAATGACTTAGCCTGCAACTGAAAATGTGGATGAAGGACACCAGAGGTACTAGTGTACTCTGTGGTGGAGTGGTTAGGGGAGTCGTCCTGGAACCGGAAGGTCACCGGTTCGATCCCCCATTCCAGCTGTCTCAGT
>JARVJO010000186.1:10792493-10807361 GCA_031762555.1 Cynodonichthys magdalenae | reverse complement strand
ATCAGTGTGTGAATGTGTGTGTGACTGGGTGAATGACTGTAGTGTAAAGCGCTTTGGGGGTCTGGAAGGACTTATAAAGTGCTATATAAGTTCAGGCCATTTACCATTTACTTCATGGGAGGAGAACCTTAGCTTAGCCTGTTAGATTTTGCATTAGAGAGCCATGCTAATACTTATACATAATGACGATAAACCACTAGCACCCAAGCCAAAACTTACTTATACTAATAAATACTTGACAATAGTTCACATATTGCTAAGGCCATATTTATAATATCTATGTATGACGTTTGTTCCCGAGCTAACATTATTGGCGCTAATGCTAAAGCTAAGGAGTTAAGCTGAGGTTCTCCTTTCATGAAGCAGCTCTTATGTCTCAATTGTTGGGTCATAGAAAGTCAGACTTTACATATCTGAACTGGCAAAAGACTTTTATAGAGAGTTGATGTCACAAACTTACTGATCATCTAAAAATTAAGATTTTTTGCACACAAATGTTTCTTAGTATACAGGTGCTGGTCATAAAATTAGAATATCATGAAAAAGTTTATTTCAGTAATTCCAGTCAAAATGTGAAACTTGTATGTTATATTCATTCATTACACACAGTGATATATTTCAAATGTTATTTCTTTTAATTTGAATGATTATAACTGACAACCAATGAAAACCCCAAATTCAGTATCTCAACAAATAAAAAAAAATTGGGAAAAGGTTCAATATTGAAGACACCTGGTGCCTCACTCTAATCAGCTAATTAACGCAAAACACCTGCAAAGACCTTTAAATGGTCTCTCAGTCTAGTTCTTTAGGCTAAACAATCATGGGGAAGACGGCTGACTTGACAGTTGTCCAAAAGACAACCACTGATACTTTGGATAAGGAGAGCAAGACACAATAAGGTCATTGCTAAAAAGGGTTGGCTGTTCACAGAGCTCTGTGTACAAGCACATTAATAGAGAGGTGAAGGGAAAGAAAAGATGTGGTAGAAAAAAGTGTAAAGGTAATAAGGATAACCACACCTTGGAGAGGATTGTGAAACAAAACCCACTCAAAAATGAGGAGGAGATTCATAGAGAGGACTGCAGCTGGAGTCAGTGCTTCAAGAACCACCAAACACAGATGTATGAAGACATGACATTCAGCTGTCGCAGTCCTTGTGTCAAACCACTCCTTAACAAGAGACAGCGTCAGAAGTGTCTCACCTGGGCTAAAGACAAAAAGGACTGGACTGCTGCTGAGTGGTCCAAAGTTATGTTCTCTGATGAAAATAAATTTCACATTTCCTTTGGAAATCAAGGTCCCAGAGTCTGGAGGAAGAGAGGAGAGGCACAGAATCCACGTTGCTTTAGGTCCAGTGTAAAGTTTCCACAGTCAGTGATGGTTTGGGTCCACTGTGTTTTCTGAGGTCCAAGGTCAACACAGATGTCTACCAGGAAGTTTTAGAGCACTTCACGCTTCCTGCTGCTGACCAACCTTATGGAGATGCTGATTTCATTATCCAAGTATCCAGTTGAGTAAATTCAAAGCAACATACTCATGTTCTTTGGTTAAAAAAACTGGTATATTGCTTTGAATTTACTCAGCTCAGTTAAGTGGAACCAGGTGACATAACATGGTTAAGTAAATCCAACATTTCATTTTTTAGAGTGTGAGGTGTTGTGAAGAGGAAGATGTGATACTTCAGACCCAACAATTCAGAAGAGCTGAAGGCCACTATCAGAGCAACCTGGGCTCTCAGAACACCTGAGCAGAACCACAGATTGATGGACTCCATGCCACGCTGCGCTGCTGCAGTAATCCAGGCAAAAGGAGCTCCAACTAAGTATGGAGTGCTGTACATGCTCATACTGTTCATATTCGTAATTTTCAGTTGGCCAACATTTCTAAAATCCTTTTTGTGTCATTGGTCTTCAGTAATATTCAGATTTTCTGAGATACTGAATTTGGGGTTTGCATTAGTTGTCAGTTATAATCATCACAATTAAAAGAAATAAACATTTGAAATATATAAGCTTGTGTGTAATGAATGTATATAATGTACAAGTTTCATATTCTGAATGGAATTACTGAAAAAAAATCTACTTTTTCATGATGTTTTAATTTTATGACCTGTACATATACAAATGAAACATTGAAACATGGGTATTTTTGTCTTTTTCTTTTTACTACTTGTGTGTTTCCTTGCTACAGGACTTTAGGCTCCCACATACTTGGTTGTACTGTGCTTACTCTGTGAGCCGTGTGGACTGTCCACAGACAGTTGAGACTTCATACTCGAGTGTACTTATTGTCTGACAAATTGTTTCATTTCTCACAATTTCAGTCATTGAGTCAAAGGACTAGGAGGAAGAGAAAGGATTACCCAGGGTCTGAGCTATTTCCTCCCACAATTTTTTTTCTCTCTGAAAGTCCTTATATTCCCTCATTGATGTATTATATAGTTTCTATGTTTTCTAATCTCCTCCATGAGAGGCTCTTCAATATTTGACTCCATTTAATCCAAAAGATGATTCTGATTATCAACTTTTATCTGCTTAGTATTATTTGATGTGAACTTGCCAGGCAGTTTATTGTGCAACAGCGAGGACATGGACATAAAAAAACTGGCCTTTGTGTGGACCTGTCCAGCGGACGTCCACTTTGAGTCCGCATTGAGTCCACTTGGAATGTGTTCGTACCTCTGTGAAGTATGCCAGAGAATGTGGTTTTCTGTCAAATCATCCCATAGTGCAAAAAAAGCATGTTCTGTCCCTGATTGGCCATCAATTTTTCCAGATCTGAATTTTAACATAAGAATTTACATTACAAGAGTATTTTGCCACTTACAGTTGAAGAATTTTTAAATTCCGACTTCAGGATTTTGCACATCAACTGTTTTTTTAATGCTTACTTTTCATTTTGCGATTTTTGTCTAAATATCGTTGATGGCGGTCTCAGAGTGACAGATAAAGGTGTATAGTTACCATGGTGACCATAATGAGCAAGTTTACCATTTTTTTGAGTCTTGCTTCTCTTTACTTTTCTACAGTTCACAAGTCAAAAGGTAGGCATTTTTCCCTAAACAATATTACAAAAATGATATTGGATTTTTGAACAGACGCTGTATCAGCATCTTTCAAAATTTCTTTAGACTTGTTTTTAATTTAAAGTTTTATCAAAAATAACATTTACAAATTTGAGAAATAAAATTGTTGATAATCTAAATTGACTCCAAGGTTAAAAAATGTCTTCTTAGTCTTTATTAAGATAATTCTTTGATGTCTGCAACACCCTGACAGTCATATCACCTTCTTTACTCTGTGTTGTTCTCACCAACAAGCCTGCCAGCTGTCTTAAGCATCTCTTAACCAGGTGACACGACAAACCTTTCCTTTCAACCTCTGCATCCTCCTCATGACACAACACAGGCTTTCTGTTTGTGTCTAGTAATGTTTGGCATTTTCACTGTAAAGCATTGGGTCTGGCTGCAGCGCCACAGGCTGTTCCCCGTCAGCTCTAAGACACTGGCAACGTTGATGGAAGTGGGAAGGAGCCAGGTAGAGGCAGATCTGTCAGTACTGATTTGTCAGGCCTTCACTCACTGCTTCTAAAGGCGCCAACAAAGGTATAACTGCAGTTTGGACGAAGCCTGCACTCTGTCATATGCACATCGACAGCCATTTGTCTCCTTCATGCTGTCCAAACATGAGATAGTGTCTTCAAGAGTTAATTTATTGCTGTCCAACTGAATCACCTTCAGGAGAAAAACTGCAGAGGCAACAGTGCAGGTGGTTGTTTTTATTCATAGATAAAACAAGTAATTTTCAGAAACTTATTTTATTTTAACCCAAGAAATTAACTGATTGTTACTTGATGTGAAAACCTTTGGTTCAACTTTGTGCCTTTTTTACTATTACTACTAATATTAATAATAATAATAATACTGGTAGTAGTAGTAATAATAATAAAATAAATTTCTTTGCATTGAAGTGCAGCATTTCTAACTAATTCATAGAGACAAGTTCTTTTTTAAACCAAAAATGAGTTGCCTTTTAAAGTATGCTTAATTTCTTTTTACTGTTGTATTTTAACATTTAGGTAGACTGAATCTTAAAGCAATTTGATCAACTTCTTCTCCTTTTATTAAGGTATAGAAATTGACAAATTACGTAGAAAACAATGTCCTGGTTGTGCTGTCAAGTACTTTAATTTTAATGTTTTTGTTGTGTTATTTTTTATTAATAGAAAATATGTTTTTTGTGTTTGACATGTTAAAACAACATAAATAACTTTTAAATAAATAAAGTTAAGTCTGTGTATGCTTTTCACATGCATGAATGGTGACATCTAGTGGCACAAATTGCAAATTGCAACAAACTAATTAACCAACCCTACTTACCCATAAACGATTCTGTAGGGGAAATTAGCAAATTATAATTTTTAATTAGATTTTTTTTTCCAAAAGGCTGTATGTAAACACTACGAATCAGGATCATAAAGCAGTAAGATTGAGCAATGAATGAATCTTGAATATTTGTTAATAATCACAGTTAATATTCAAATGTATAAGCTTTATCAGTCTTCTTGGTATCTCATAGCAAAAACAAGTTACTCTCACTAAAACGCAGCAATAATTCAACATATTATTACAACTGCCACGGACTGTATTCAGGACACTTGCTTTATTTTGACCCAACAACTAAAGGCATAGTTTTTATATTTTGAAGTTTGGTCATACCTTTTAAAAAAACAATCAGAAATACATTTTGTATAAAGAAAAAATGCAAAACATTCAGAACCCAACAAGGTGCAATATGACAAGCAGAACATAGTACCTGACAATATAAACTCAGATATCTAAACCATGTGATTAAAGCATAAGAACACAAAACATATTTACTAAAATTATGTAAAAGATTTTAAAACAATGTGAAGTACTTCAAGAAAGACACTAGGAGGAGTCTAGCTTGACAAACAGAACAGAAACCGTGAAACTTGTATATTTAAGAATTGACTGAAGAATTAATAAACCATACTATTACATTAAGATTTGTCTCTAACTGTTCAGTAAAAAGGCAACATCCCAACTTTCGACTCCTTAAACAGCCTTAAAAATATCAACTGGTGGTCTTTTTTCAAAATATAGTTCAAATTTGCCTCCCATTTAAGGTTAGAATACATGGGGGTACGAAGACACTTGAACTTGAACTCTTTACCAGTTGACTCATGATTGCTAGTGGTTTTTATCTTTTTACCTAGCAAAAATCAACAACCATTTACTTGATACTTTAGTTATGTGTACGTCACTCTACCAGAGAGGATAGTTCTGCTTCATAAACAGTTTTGTACTTGCTATCTAGTTCACTACTGTAATGTCATCTGCAAATTTAAAAATCTTGCCACAGCCATGACGCTAGACACAGTCATCTGTATAGAAGAGTACAGGACAGGCAAAAACGACCGGTTGGGTCTACAACCGCCTTTTGGTAACATCTCCTCCTCTGGACTGTGTCTCTAAGCCGAGCTTCCTCATCACAGAGCACACCTCCCCACCCCCGGCCGCCCAGTGACTCCTGCAGGCTATTAGCAGCAACAACTAGCAAACAAATACCAGGTGAAACAGCTTCTCAGTCCAGTCCTTTAAAATGACTTTGAGGAAATGGATTTTCAGATACCAATTAGACTATCCTCTTTTTAAGCATCCATAATTTTCTAAAACTGATATTGTATAATGTTGCTGCTTTTTTATTATTACAACAAAGTCTGCTACGAAGCTCCAGGTTGTGAACGGCCTGAAGCTGTTGTGATGATGCTCTGAAATGGGCGGGACAGAATCTAAAGGAGGTTCTTAAAGAGACAGAGACCAATTTCAAGTTTAGAAATGGATATGATATGATGTGAAGTCAAGTTTATTTTCTATTTAAACATATAAACATTTTAATTACAATTGAAGGTGACATAGTTACTTTAATATGGTAGAGAACTTAAATATATGTCTGAGAAACATGATATTTACTCATTAACAATTACAAATGAAGTTTTAATAATTAAAAAGTCAAAGACTCATTCACACATAGACTTTTATCACCCAGACAAAGATGTTTGTTGAACAGCCTCACGTAAATGTTGTTAACAGCAGTAATTATTATCTGTTGTAGAAAACCCTTTGAAAAGCCTAATTTGTTGAAAGTTTATTTCCGACTGGAACACTGGCCAAAGTGTATTGCTACTGTCTTAAATCAGCTTTAATCTCAAATAATCTCATAGTAGTTCGTACAACACTTTTTTTTTGCTTTAAACAACTGTTAAGTTTGCATTACATGATCATTTATGTAACGTTTTATGATTATTTGCCAGCATAAATAGCAGTAGCAGCTAGTTTAGGTCTAGCCTCGGTCTTAGTTTAGCTTGTTTAAACTGGCCATTGCAGTAAAACATTATTTTCAAAAGAGATAACCAATGGCTCATTTTGACACACTGCATTTCGACTAGCCATTAGCTTGCCAATCTAATCATTTAAACTGTAATTTCTTAAACTGAGGTCATTCAAGGAGTTATGTACATTAGATACAATATTAATTGTTCAAAGGTTCAACATATACTTTGAAATCAAAACCATTTAAATTATTATGTGTAGTAATGTGAACAACCATGCACAAAATTACCAAGTGCTTAACAATGATTTTTGGTGTTTTTAGAAAAACTTACACAGCAGCTCTTGTTTCAGGAAGATGAGGAACCCTGTGATGTCAGACACCAGTCTGTGTTTATGGGCACATTTGAGCAGTCAGGCTCTGTCCCTTTATAGGCATGTGGGATATGAGAGGAGGAAAGTAAAGTTGTTTCAAATTGAGGTTGAATATTTGTCTGCTTTGTGTTACTCGAGTACTTATTTTGTTGGGAAAATGAACAATCTGCAGTATGTCATGGGAACAGGATGCATGACTTAGCATTTTTTTGGAGTAGGTGGAAGTTAAAACAGAAAAAAAAAGTTAAACACAAATGAACCCCTCCTAAAAAAAAAAAAACGAAAACAAATGCCTTAACTGGCATGCATCTGCATTTTTTCCAGTGTTGTGGTCTGGTTGAATTGCTCTGGGATTTGTGTTGTAACCTTTTTTAGCCATGCAGCCCTCATCTCCCTCCCCTGCCTCCGATTTCCCCAAAGTGCCGTGTTTTATGTGTGCTTTTCTTTGGAATCACAGGGCTGGCAGGGTCGAGAGGAGCAGAGACGACCGTCCGAGACGTGGGAGAATGAAACGAGGTGGCTGTTTATTCTCCCCGCCAAAGCCACATACCTATTTTAGAGTGGCTTTGGAGTGCAGCCTAAAACAACATCAGGGACTGTGAACACAATTTATATGAGAAGATAGAAGAATAGAGTTCCCAGTGTAAAATAATAATAAAAAAAACAACCAATGCAGGTATTCTCATACCCCTGTAATCATTTAGATTATGAGACAATGGTCCAAATTAGGGTTTCAGATATTGTTCTTTTTAACTATTTTGTTTTGGGGTTCATGGAAAGGCCTCAGAAGATTATACACTGTCAAGTTACAAGCTCGTGTTTCGTTTTGCTGAAGAAACAAATGGTGACTTTGATAGATTACAGCCAGGAGGAGTCTTCTTAATTGAAATGAATATCAGACTTCTACTCGCATGATATTTTTCTTGTCTGCCCTCGAAACCAGACAAATAAGAGCGGGCCCACATTGTGTTCACGCTGCAGTAATAATAATAACGATATTAATGCCCCGTACTGGCTTTGTGGTTTGGAGATCTTCTGGGGAAAAAAAACAAAAAAACAGCCAGTGTGAAATGATAGGCATAATGAATCCAACTTAAATATTTCAAATTCACTTTATAGTTTTGTGAATGATGAGTCAGCATTAATGCTGTCTTTTTTTTTTTTAGATTTTCTTCTAGCCATACGTAACAAATTCTGAATAAGCATCAGAATATTTCTTTTGTGAAAAGTCACTATTAAAATTTTAGTTAAAAGTTAACTTTCTCTTAAATTTAGCCTGCCTTTTGCTTTTTTTGGCTAGAGCTTTACTGCTTTTGGTTAGTGTTTAGCTTTTTTACTTTATCAGCAGTTTGCTTCTTTAGATTTTGACAGCATTTTTTTCTATTTTCAACTTTCATTGTTCTGCCTCTAGCTTGTAGGTAGTGTTTTGCTTTTTGCAGCTGAAAGTTTGCTACATTTACCTTTTGATGATGGTTTTGGTATTTTAGCTAACATTTTGCATGAACTAAATTTTAGTTTCAGCTTTTTCAGCAAATTTCAGAAGGCATTCAGCCCTTCTCCTTAATTTTTTCTAGTCCCATTTAAGTCTTTAAACACATGACTGTAGAACTTCAACCTTCCTTACCTTGAAATCAGTGCAACTTTTACAGAATTTGGCACCTTGTGAAGTTTTAGCTTCACAAAAGGCTCATGAATGTTAGTCTGTTTGCTTTTGTCAGTTTCATCCTATAGTGTTTACCTTCCTGAGGCTGTCCGGCTTTAACTTTTGCATTAATTTGTCTGGCTTATTTATTATTAGGCCTGTCTAAGCACTTTGTCTGCTGTGAGAACTGCTGAACCAATAAAAATGTGTTATTATTGTGATTACATGTATTTGCTTTGCAGTTAAGTAGCCTGAAGAAAAGTGACAATTTCTGGTGTGTTTACCCACATTAATCTGCTGCACTCTGCACTCCTGTGAGCTGCGATCTGGCCACCTTTCCCCCTCCAACACTCTCCATGTGACTGGATGCCTGGATCTGTTCCTGGGCTGATGGGGCCAGAAAAGGGTCAACATGAAGCAGGAAATGGGGGGGGGGGATTCTGATGATGACCAGCGGCCTGGAAAGTGCCTGCCCATCCATCATGACAGTCCCTATCTTTCACACTGATCCGACCCGGCTCGGGCTGTGCACTCGTGTTCACTGCATGTAGGCAGAAGTGTAGTTTGTGCTGAGGTGCTGTGAAGTTGATGCTGCTGATTGCTGTAATTATAGCTTTGTTCGCTCCAGTCGAGCTGGTTGGAGAAAGAGTTGTTTGCTGGTTGGAATGTGTGTGTGAGAAGGAGGAAAGGCAGTGTGGGTGATATCATCCTTCCTCGGAGAGATGACACTCAATATTCCCCGTGTGTAAGAGTGTGTAGGTTTGGTTTTGTTTGGCAGCCAAACACTGACTTTGTGGTTTTCTGGGCTTTGACACACCCCAGCTGCACTTTGTGTGAGAATGCAGGTTTGTGACTACTTTGGATTTTCCATGCAGTCTGTGGTGCACAGAAACGTAATCACGTGGCTGTAGCAGAACCTTGGATATTTATTTTTTTAGTCAACAGATATTACCGTGGGTATATTACCTTTTTTTTTACTAATCATTGCTTATTTCAAAATGAATCTGATACATGTTGGATAAAGGCCTTACAGATCATCACACAGGCAAGTTTTTGTTGCATTTGAACCTTGTTTCTATGTCAAAATGTTTATAATATCAACAAAGTAATCGAATAAAAAAATCAAGGTCTACCATTCTTTGAAGGGATGCATACCACCTGAATTTTAGACTAAGATCCTCTTATGTTGAGCCTTTGTGGCCAAAGCTGGTACATAAAAACTTTATGGGCGAGATCTTCCAAAATGTTAGTTGAGGATGACTTTTAGCTACTACTCAATACTACTAGCTCAGCATTTGTAAAAATGACTTAGTTATAGTTATTTACATGTTTTCTAAGCACACTAAGCTGTGGTGGCCATTTTGAGCCAGTTTGACTGCAAACGTGAATCAGTAGTAGATGTATATTCAGTTTTTCTGTCCAGTGTTTCACATAATATTTTGCTGAAAGACAGACAAACTTACAAGGGACTATTTAAAACATTAGTAAATAATTCTTAAAGCAACCATGACTAATGAGATTGCACTTGCATTGAAAATGAATATAAATGCATTTTTTATCATTGAAATAGTCTAAAACAATCCTGTATTCAGTTTTCTCAAACAATGAACCTGCGTGTATGAGCAACTTATTATTACTCAGTGCAAGCTCCCAAATGAACTATTTTTTACTGCAGTAAAGCATTTCTGTTATGTTAATTGCTGCATACGGATGAATAAAATGTTAAAAGTTCTGTTTATTATTTCATCAAAGGTCACAAATATCTTTGTGAACCAACTCAGATTGAGGAAAAAAAAAAAAAAACAGTTTGCACAAGTGGGGCATGAGGCAGAGGAAAAGCACTAGGGCGGGCAAACAGCCATGAAATCCCTGATGCTTCCTGCCAGCGTGGAGATAGGCCCCGCCAACTGTCCAAATCCAGAGCAAGTCCTCATTCCTTCAAAGCAGGGGCGGGGGGCTTTAGCCTCCCCCAATGTCAAGTGGCATTTATTAAATACATGGAGAGGAGAGCGTTTTCACGCAAGCGTCCCCGGTGATCTGTGTGGTCCAAGCAGGAGTGCCAAACTCAGAGCTGCTGTCTTTCTCTTCGTCTTAGTCCCTTCTTCTTGCCGGTTTTGACGCCAGTCCAGATTCCCGGTAATCCCCTTTCAGGGCTCCCCGAGTCTCAGGTACACCTTGCGAGCAGCAGAATGTCTGATAAGGCCCGGGTCTGACGGCAGTGATAAATAAGAAGACAATACCTGAGAGAGATCCGTTCGGCTCTTCCAAAGAAGCAGTTTTACGCCACACTCATGAGGACTTGAGAGGATTTGGGTGCAAATCTCATTCTGTTATTTTTCTCTTCCCTTTTGTGCGCTGTAATGTTTTGGCAGGAGCATGCAGTAGGGTGGCATCTTCCACACCCGCCCAGTGGAATCATGGGTGGTAAATCTTCCCCTTCTGGAAATGCAGTGGTTAAAAATGAGTCGCTGGGTCTCCTTCGGGGTCTCCGATTAGTTCTATTTTTTCTGTATTTGGGCTGAATAGTGTCGTAAAAACTGTGTGAAGCCACTTGATTCTGCCGCAATCTGCCCGTGCAGATGATTCAGGCTACAGACCCCAAGTCAGCCACTTATTGTTCATTTTGGCTTTGACCGTACAGAATTCCCAAGAACATTCATATCCAAGGATAATCTTTTTTTTCTCCATTTGTAGCCGTTGTTAAATGCATCGTCTCGGGTGTATGCTTGCATTTGGTCTTCAAAAAAAAGAGGGGATGGTTACAGTGCGAGGAGAGGGAACGAGCTTAGGAGTGCAGCCATTTCTAATCCTTGGGTGACCACTAGCAAGGCCCAGATGAGAGCTTGCATTGAGGCGACCGGAATAGTTTTCAAAACTACTGGGGGCTTGTCCTTTTTGTCTTCTCAGAGCTGGAGCACATTAGGCAGAGAGCCTGAGACAAGGCGGGGCGACATGAGAAGCTACATTTATCAGTTCACAGTTTCAGAGGATATTGCAAATCAATTTATTAGATTATGAGGCCTGCTTTGAGCTCTGCTTTCTCTCACCCCCCACACCCCCAACTCCTTTCTATCCTCTGCCTTCAAACATAATATTTTAAAGGGAACTCTATTTCCAGATTATAGAGCACTTTATCGCAGAACAAGGAAGAATAAATTTTGGCCCAGACATCTTAAATCCTATTTTCTCTTTCTTTCCCTTACAGTAACGTGTCTTCATCTTTTCAAGGACATAGACATAATGGTGTTTGGTATGCTTCGGTCTGTATTGCTTTATTTAACATTCCAGATTCCTGTAAAAATACAAAATTACCCACTAAAACATACATTTTATCCTTAATGGAAAAGTGCCAATTTTCACATTAGTTTTTCAGAACAAAAGAACTAAAAATCCATATATCTGATGGCTTTTTGGACATCCAAGCCTTTACTGTAAGAGGAAGTGAGTAAAGTTGGTTAGTTCTACCGTACCATTGTTTGTACTACATGAAATACAAACTATAGTAATGGTAATAATAATAATTATAACACAGCTGCAATTAATCTTTCAGCAAGTGATCCAATTATCCAACTGAAGCTGCAGTTTAGAAATGCTCGTCTTTTTATGTACAAAGATAAAGCTCGGACTTCTCAAAGACCAATCAGACTATCCCTTTAAATGGTATTATGCACGTTTGGAGTTGGAATTATTTCTCTTATTTCAAAGCTTCTCATTATCCCTGCATTTTTATATATATAAAAAGATTATTCCCAATAGTAGTTACTGCTCCTTAATTCCAAGCCTCTCATGTTGGGCTCACTTCGATAAAACTCTTGAGGGGGAATCTCTTCCCTCTTGTGATGGATGTCCTTTTTTGGGATCACAATTTATTTAGGGATTAATGGGAGTGATGGTTTAAAATGGGTTGGTAAGTTTAAAAACTTGCATTTGTTACCAAAAAAAAAATGTCAGAAACATAAATTCAGCAAGTAAACAAGAGCAAAAAAATTAATCTTTCAGGTGAATTATTATATTATATTAGCTTTTCTGTTCAGTTTCACCTTATTGCAACCTTTTTTTGTTACTTTAAAACTTTTTTATGAAATACAGTGTTCAAAAATAAGCCGAGTTTGTCCACTCGGTTTATGAACAGCTGATGTTAATTAGCATAAACTATTCATTATAAGTGTTAGGCTATATGGTAGATTTATGAGTTTTATGTGAATTTAACTTGTCCTACACTAACATTGGATATTTTACCTCTGGTCTCACCAACAAAAACTATTAACGGGCTATCCTTTGGTGTAGGCAATATTTAAAAAATAACAATAATGGAAATGATGATGATACTAAACTTTGACAAGGACCGGGGTTCAACTCAGGAGTGGAGCCAAGAGACCAGACTCAGAGACTAGTGATAAGGTATGTGAGTTTTATTTACAGGTGCAGGGATTTGGATTTTAACCTGAAAAGGAGGGAAGCAAGGGTGAGTGTAGACCTTTAAGCACAGGATTGGAACAGGTAAGTTTTCAAGGTTAAATAATTAACTCAGGCAGTTGCTTAACACTACCATGGAGGTAAGACGCATCAGATTGGAACTGACAGCCAGGACGCCTTAAAAACCCCGACAGCTCATCAGCAGGATCATCTACAGGTGAGGTAATAAGGTTGTGAACCAATCAGGAACAAAACACCAATCCTAACAAACTTATTATTATCATTGTTGTTGTCATTAAAATGTCAGTGTCTGAGAATTAATGCAATTTATTTTATTAATTATCTGTATTTCAGCAAAGGGGTTTATACACAATACTTATTTTTAATTAGCACAAGTGACACAATATTATTTAATAAGCTAATTGTGAGTTTCATAGAAAGTTGAATGATACTTTTGTTAGTATAACAGTTTGAATAATTTTATTTATTGCCAAAGACAGGTAATGTTGGTGCCTGTGTGTTTGTCTGTCTGTTACCAAAATGTCTCACAATCTATAAAACTTCAAAAACATTAATCCTCATTCAGTGAGTAGGGAAAGTCTATGTTACTATGTATACACAAATTATTGTCAAGTTGATCAATTCAAGATGGCCACCACAACCAGCTGATCTTAACATTGCAACAGTCACAAATTTACAGACATTTACCTAAAAGCAGGTGTGGTAGTAGCTGATAGTCATACCCATAATAAACTCTAAGCTAACTTATTGCACAAGATCTTTGTTTAAAAATTTTCTATGAACTATTTCACTCTGCTCTGTTTAGCTGTTAGCAAAATACCCCATTAAAATATTCATTGAGTGTACATCTGTGACTGACCCAATTCAATCTAGTCATATTCAAAATTGCTGCCACAGTTAGTAGACATTAGCAAACCCTCAATTGGCTACAACACCATCATTTCTCAACATAATTTCAAACTCCAGCATGACAGGCAGAAGGCTTATATGCATTTCTTGGAGGAATGTTGTTCCATTTTATGTTGTCACACAATCTTGCCTCTGCTCTTTTTTTATCTTTAAGTTGGCAAAAATATTTTTCCTCATTTTTATTTTTTAATGAAAAAAAAAAGGAATTAAATCCAGCCTGATTTGCTGTGCACGAATGTTAAATAGGTGAAAATAATATGAGAAAACATAAAAGAGACGGTATAGGAAAAGGACATTTCAATCAAATTATGTTAACTTAGAGTTATGGATCTGTATGTTTGACATGGTTGCCATCATAAACAGCAGTCTGTTAATAAAATATAAAACGTATAATTTTCACCTAATTACCGTTAATGCTTGGAATGTCTTGACAATCGGTACTCCTTAGGGGAAAAAAAATTGACCTTTTATAACTGCTTAAAAAAAAATTTTAAATGTTTTTTTTCACAAAAGTAGTCAAAGTTTAAAAGAAAATCAAGGTTTTGATTTCAATTTTTTCTCAAACTAACACTTGTGCACAATGCCAGTGTATGTTTTGTTTGTTACTGAAGTGGTTGATCACCGAGCTGCTGCAGTCCAGTCCATCTTCCAAAGATGTAATGTGCTGGTCAAGCCAACAGGAGTCAGCTGTATTCAGCCCTTGGGTGGCGGATTCTTCAGCTTGTATGCATGAGGACCTGCTTTTTGTGCTAAATGTATATTAATGTACATCGCAATTGTTTTTGCATTTAACGGCCAAACGAAAACAACTGTCCAATGAGATGAGAGACGGAACTCCACAGAAATACCCTAATAAAAGAACTACTTCCAGTGAAGTTCCAGCCCCCTGGTGTGGTGTAAACACGCTTCATCACCTCTGTCCTGATGCATCTCAGTAATCCAGGTAGTAAAATCAAAAAAGAAAAGCAAGTAGGTCTTCTGGACGTTTCTTCTTGTAATGAAACATTTCGTCTCTCTTCTACATTAAAAGAAGAAACCATCCAGAGGACCTACTTATTTTTCCTTTTGGTTCATTACCTACACTCAACAAAAATATAAACGCAACACTTTTGTTTTTGCTCCCATTTTTCATGAGATGGACTCAAAGATC
>JARVJO010000186.1:10775462-10792467 GCA_031762555.1 Cynodonichthys magdalenae | reverse complement strand
TTAGATCTTTGAGTCCATCTCGTGAAAAATGGGAGCAAAAACAAAAGTGTTGCGTTTATATTTTTGTTGAGTGTAGTTAAAAGAAGAGAACCTAGAGGTTAAAAAAGAAACAATACCTGCATAGAATGCATTTTATTAAATACCATGATTGTAATAGGGCCAAAAAATGCACTTCGAATGGATTCCAAAAATTGAAGGTTTTTAATCTAGGAAAATTTGTGTTTATTGACATCAAAAATAAATAAAAACAAAAATAAATGTTTTGCTGATTTTTCCACAAGTTCTTGCAAGAATTACAAGAATCAGGTAAACAGTTTGGAGAGTGAGAAAAGTCAAGATACTGGATCAGGTTGTATCCCATCCATTAAAATCAAGTCAGACTGATAACTTTGGCCTACTTTCAACCCTGCTTTAAGTTTTCCTAAAATAAGAAAACATATCTAAACAACTGATTGATGTCTTAGATGAGCACATGTTATTCAAGCATTTGTTTCATCTGTTAATGCACCTTGGGTTTGAAGTGGCCTGTGGACCCCCAGTTGCTGCCCACCATTATACCTGATTGCTCCATTTGCTTCTGGTGTTTACCTTTAGAGCAATAAGTTGTTAGGCAACACAACTGAAGAAAAATATGGTCTTGAATCCTGAACAACTAGAAATATGGCATCATTTGTACAAGAAATTCCTTCACTTTTTCACGTTTTAATTAGGTCTGCAATACTTAAATATAAATGGGAGTTAAAGCAGTAAAAATAAAAGCGAAGATGTTCATTTCAGCTTTAAAACAAATGATAGCAAAGCCTGTTCAGCCCATAATCATCACTCCTGTTAGTTGATTTGTTGGTGTAAAATAATCATCACTTACAGACCTATTAACGGAGCAGGGTTTTTTATTTTAAAGTAATTTTTTTTTGTTGCTTTCACAGCTTTGATTCCCCTGCATGTTAACTTTCAGCCCAGCCCGAGTGCTTTCTGTCCACCTGTCACATTTAGTCTCATTACAGTGAAAAGATCTGCAGAAGGTAGACAGTTCCTGTCTGCAAAAAGCTGTCCCCTGCTGCTACTGTTTACCCAAAACACTGGCATTTCACTTCTGCTAATGGACTGGGACTTTAATCAGATCTGACCCTGAGAACGAGAGCAAGCATTACCGAAACAATATGATAAATCATTTCTTCTCTCACGACAGCTTGCAAGCACAGAGCTGGGCTGTTTCATAGTAACATTTTTTTAATCCATATTTATTGAAAAGAAACATTTTAAGGTGGATCATACTAATGCTTAAACCAAATTACTTTTAATATGTGTTTTAGCAGGTTTTTATGTTGAATAACCAGGTTCTTATTATTACAATTGACCCTTGCAAGACATTGCAATTTAAAAACAAGTAAAAAGAAAATAAAATCAAATATTGTAGCTTTCAGAGCACCCTGACTCCAGAGTAGAAATAACAGCGTTAGCATGTTTGAAGCTCACAGATCAGCAGGTAAAACAAGCTTCCCACACGCAGCTGCTGTCTGCTAGTTCACTCAGATGAACTGCTGAAAACGACAACCTGAGTGACCGCGTTGATACGCTCATCCATCATCCGTGCACATTTATTATTTATGGCAGTGAGAAACATCATGTGGTCCTGCACAAAAGCAGCATTCTGCGTGGACGCCTCGCAACAACTCACTGCATCGCTAAACCTGAGGCACACAAGGAAAAGGCATAATTAAAAAGCAAATCAAAAGTTTAGTATCAAACTGAATGAGCACATTTTAATCTATATTGTTCCATGAATGTTAATTACTTATTCTGAAGTCATTTTTTCTACAATAAACCTGAGCTAATTTATCATATTTTGCACAGTTTTTAAAATAGAAATGTATCAATGACATTTTAGTCAAATATTTCCAGAGCCACAAAATGTTTTGTTTTTCTTATTTTTCTTATAAACTTGTGTTTTGTTTCTTTGTATATTAGTGTAGTTGGAAATACATGTAATGTGCCCAATCTACCTTAGATGAAATTGTTCTCCCCCTTAGAAGTTAGTTATTTTTATTCTTCATTACGATTATTTTTATTGTTTTTAATTTAATGACAAACAAACAACTACAGGCTTCTTTTTCCACATTTCTCAGGATGATCTGTAGCTATAAACAAACCTGATTTCATTCAGCTTAATATCTTAATGCCTTTAATCTTTCTGTATTGTACGTTTATCCAGTGTGTAGGTATTTTCAGCTTTAAAATTAAATCTCATCAAACATCCCAACATTTCCTTGAAACCATCTTTTCAATTGTCCACTTTTAAAGGGCTAAGTGTAGAGGAAAAAAGCCAGGAGAAGAAGAAGAAGGGAGGGGGGTGTTGTAGAGAGGATAGTAAAAAAGAAAAAAAAATCATGAAAAGAAAGCAAAGCAGATGAAAAGAACGTTATTAGCTTGGTCGCGGTCGGAGCCCATTTGCGTCCATTTGCATCTGGGCTGAAACCTGCAGCTGAGAGCATCTCGGTGATGTATAATGACCGGTTGTCACAACAACACGGGAGGTGGCCCCGCCGGCAAAATGACGGCCCTGTCACTCCTCCGCAAAGACGAAACGCTGGCAACCTGTAATTCCCCTCCCAGCGCTGCTTCCTTCCTGCCTGCCGCCTGGTTAAATGGCACTTTTGAAGGAAGTAAATCTACAAAGTTGTGTTTAATAACATTGCCGAAGCCAAATGTTTGACGGGGTGAGGTGTGTTTGGGGGGGTAGGCGGAGAGCGAGAAGCTCACGGGGTTAAGAGGGATTTGTCATTTGTTTGTGCTTCCAGGCCCTAATCTGTTCATTGAAACGGCCCATCTTTTCAGCTAGCTGTTTTCAAAGTAAATGAAAAACAATTATGCAGTGAAAGAAGAAAATGCAAGGCAAGGTGGGATGCTGCTCGCTCAGTGTGGAAGTGTTATTGATGCTTGCTCTCCTCTGAAAGTCCCTGCTTAATGTGGCTTTTTATTTATTTCTTAACAACTTTATTGCAGAAAATTAGGGAATCACGATTGGTTTCTGTTCTGCTCATGTCTTTGTTGTGGTAAAAGTAACCCTCATCTCTCATTTTGTAGTAGACATAAATCTAAAATGTGCAGGTACTCCGACATTTAGACACTGAGCACTTTGTCTTTCGTTTTTGTAGTTTAGAAAATAAAACTCATTCAAACCCCAGATTTGCTCGGACTGCAGCCTCCTGTCTCTGCAGATGTGAAGTGAAATCATACATTGATATGCAGGAAGAGGCATAGAAACACACAAAAACTCACAACCAAAGGCCTCACCAAAAGGCAAACACATAACTAAACCTGTGCACTGAAGAAACAGCGGGGAAATTAGCGACAAAGCATTATAATTTGTCACTGATGCATAAATCTTGCTGACGTGCTCAGTCACTTTAATGGTGCCACGGCTGCTCGGTGGAAGGCTGTACAAACTTGCGCAGTTGCAGAAAAACAGAAAAACTATATGTTCGAAGATCACCTTATTTGCATAATTTACCAAAAGCCAATGAGGCAGCTCAAGGAGTGCGGGTGATAGTAATAAGTGTTTGGGAAAGGCAGAAAGATCACTAATGGTTTGCCTATGGGGATTTCTCCACGCCATGGGGGAGGAAAATGAGAAATATTTTTCAAACAGCGGGGGTAAAGGTTTTAAAACTAGGAGCACATGGGGAGATAAAGATGTTCCTGCCACGGGGTGCTACACAGGAAAAATGCAACGACTGAGATGACAAAAAGAATGCTCCCGTAATTTCAGCATTAAGAGGTAATAATCATGTTTCACCGATGATATTAAAAACGGTAACCCGCAAAGCCAGGGTAAAACAGATAAATTTATAAATAAAAGTGGAGAACGGGAGGAGGAAAGAGGAGTGGGCCCATCAGGTAGAGGAGGTAATGAGGTGGTGGGAGGAGGAGGAGGAAGAGGAGGAGGAGGAGCTCATCACCAACTCTGTGTGAGAGTAAACAAAGAGTGGAAGAGTTCGGGGATCACGACCGAGCCGCAGATCAGCGGCTCCCTGCCGGGCCTCGCTGCACAGATACAAGACATCATCTGGATGAAATATGTGAGAGATCGTTACACACATAAACGTTCAGATGAGTTAAAACCGCACAAACTCTGTGTGCCGAGGCCTTTGATGGAGCAGATCTCAGAATTTTAGGGGAGCTTAGTACCTTTCCGGATGTTTGATATGAGGAAAACATAATCTGTTTATCAAAGAACACAAACGCACAGAAATACTCATTTCAACTTGGATGTATTTTCATTTTATACCATGACAGAACCTCTGTGTAGGAATACAGTAAAAGTACAGCTGAGAGTACACTAAGCAGATTTCCAAAGACACCTCAATCTGTAATATTGTTTTTATTAGGTTATTTGTAGTGAATAGATGTTTATAATTTTGTGCTTGTCAAATATTCTTCTTGTAAGAAATAGTTGTTGTTGTTCAGTCTTGTTTAAATATTCATCAGTCAATTTATGCATTTTTTTTTAATCCTAGTTGCTTCAATTAGTGAGTACTTAAACTTCAAATTAGTAAAACTGAGCAAATTTCTGAGTTATAGCAAGCTTAGTTTTTCATTTTAATTTGACATGAACTCGGTTGTGATGGATAGGTTGGCAGAAGAGGTCAGAACCAGACTACCAAGTTTGCAGACCACATCTGTAGTGAGAGTAGGGAGCGCATGGAAGAGAGCCTGGAGATCTGCTCTTGAAACAAAGAAGTGTAATGAAAGCCAGAAATGAGAGCAAATTGATGTGTGTGAATAAGAGGGAGGTGATCAGAAGGAGTAAAAATGTTGAAGATAGATTAGTTTAAGACCTTGTGTCAACTTGATAGACATCACAGTCTGTCATGTTGATGACAGTGACATGAAGAATAAAGTTACAGTGATGTAGAATATAGTTTTGGAAGGTGTGCACATGAAACTAAGTAGTGGACTGAAAAACCTGGCCACTGAAAGTGACACGTGGCTTGCTGGTCATTTTCAGTGAGTCTACTACAAAAGTTTAGCTTAATTTCTGGCAATTTTGAGTCACCGATTGTCTCCATCAGTTGTATCCCTAAGAGATGAAACCTTTAAAGTCCTGTGTGCCATCCAGTGTTGCTTTGTTTTAGTGTAGACTACACAGTATCATCCTTGATCAGATTGCTGACATTGTACCTTCAGTACAAGTACATGTACCGTTACACCACTAGTAAAATTCTAATTTAAAGTTGAACCAATTTTGAAGATTTCTTAAGGTTTTAAATGATGTGTCGGTGTCCACCTGCTGGATTAAAGTTAAAATCTAATGTACAGTTAAAGCATACTTTTCTGTGCTAAATGTGTGAAAACATGAGAAATATAATTCTTTATAACATGTTTTAATGTTATGCAAATGACTATTAGCAGATTGCTGATAGATGGCAATAATTTATCATTTATACCTGAAGTTGTTTAAGGCCCAGCCACACTCATGTTTTAGACAAGTTATGCCGACGGATTAAAACTTTGTCCCACACGAAGATTGCTCCGATCTGATTATTGTTGCAATACACTCCAACATGCTTTGCACACGGTGGGCATAAATTACACTAACCGTGCACATAAGCAACGCTATGCAGGCATCAGTTAACATCAGTCAACAAAATTGTCGTACACTTGTTTAAGTTATATAAGACAAGTTTTGTTAATCATAAGTTAAACATAGGTTAAATATTCATTCAACTTATTTGCAGTACTTTATATAAGCATCCACAGGAGGCTTCCAGTAGATATTTTGTACCATTTGCTGTGTATGCCAGCATGTTGAACAAAGTTTTCATACTTTGGCATGAGTTGTCTAAATCATTAATTACAGTGTGACAGAGCCTTATCAATATTTCCTACACTGATGTCACCTGTTTGTATGTACACCAAGTTCAATGTGCAACAACTCCAAAGACAGACAGTCGAGCTACAAACAACAGAAATGACTTTTGAATGATGTTCTGTGAATGTGTTTTGTCTGGCATGCTGAGGACAAGAGCTGCAGAGAGAGCTCTGTGAATGTCAGCGGACGCCTGCCTCCAACTTCCCATGAAGAAAACGATAAGCAGGGAGCTGGTGGAGACACTCGGCCGGCGCAGTACATTGTGATAATGACATTTGGGGAGGGATAGTGTTGCAAAGCTGTTAAGCTCTTCCATTGCACCAAGAAGATTAGTCGACGAGATGGGGCTGAATGACAGCGAAGGTAGCGTCCCCAGCCGTCGCCTGCCGAGGACTTGGCATGCAGAGGTCCGTTAAAAGCCAAGCGCTCACTTTACACTGAGGACCAATTGTCCTTCACTAGCAAAGTATTGCAAACCCCCACAAAGCAAGGGCATTCTGTTGTTTGTGTCTCTTTCATTTGGCGTTTGATGTTGCTGGATTTACCGCTGATTTCTATATCTGTCTGTTTTTTTACCTTTTCATTTGCTCCTCTGTTGTTATGACTTCAACTGAGTTTGATGTCTTTCCAAACCTTAAGTTTTGCTCTCACAGCTGTGTGGTGAGGCTGTACTAAGTTTATCTATCCACCAAACTCTCTTTGAAACCCCCAGCTGGTTTCAAGCTCACCACATTAGGCCTTGTTTGGCCGTACCAAAGCGAAAAGCAGCAACTCTGGACAGCTTGTCCTATTATCTGGGACGCTGTCCTGCCATGCCTTTAACTCTTTGTCATGTTGCCTACTATAAGCCTTGGGGGAACAGAGGGGCCGCCTGCCTGTATCCTAAGTGTTTGTGTGTACACGTAGATGTTTGTTTCCCCGCAGGCCTCTGGAAACACTTTGTCCATCTCTTGATGTTATGCCTCGGCCTTTTCTCTCTCCGCCCACGCAGAAGTCATTTTTATTTATTATCTCCTCTGACAGCAGAGGGAATGATGGCGAGTTCGGAGAAAGTGTTTTGTCAGTTCTTAAGTGTCTGACAATCTGAATCAAGTTTAGCATGGGAAAAACAAGAGGGTGTCCTTTTTAACATTTTTTTTCTTTTTTTGCTGATTGAAGGATGGAAAAAGCCACAGACGGATGGAAGTGACAGAAAGGAAAGCTGAATCCACCAGTGGCTCCTTTCTGTCACAGAGAAAGCCCAGTGCTGAGACGATGGGCGGTGAGGTGAGCCTTTCGAGCTGACCTCCACCATCAGACTGTTGGAAAAACTCAGAGTACTGAAAGTCGCAGGCTGCCAGTTTGTGACAGGACAGTCATCTCAAGAGGACATCACTCTCAGACATGGCATCTCCTGGCCTGTCATCTACTTCCTTCTCTCTGTCCCATGTATGCAGTCCCTGGGTGAAAGTTTTAGTGGCTTAGCTGCTCAATTAATGCTTTAACATTTCAGTTTTTAAGTCAAGTATCAGCTATCATGCCAGTTATTTGCCCTTTTTCAGAATTTTTGTTGGAGGTTTTAGAAAGAAAATATGTCACGCAAAACAAAGAAACAAACAAAAATGAGACTGGATTGTTGTGTTTGTTTGGTTAGTTCAAACCTCTTTCAGCGCAAAACTCTGAGTGTCTTATAGGTGGTTGTGTTTGTTTGTTTTGAGGACACACTTGGCGGTAAGGACACATCTGTCCAGGGCAGTGTTTGGCCGTGGCCTCGGCCTAAATTCCCAGGTGTGAGCTCACACTGAGGCTGAGGCCCTGAGCACCGTCAGGACTCTGCGGTGGACATCTTCAAGTCAGCATGTTGCTTTGAATTTAGATCAGGTCAGATCAGGGTGTTCTGGAAGTCTTCTTATTGCACTCGGAGCTTATTGTATTTCATCTGCAGGATCGTTGGCATCCAGTGTAAAACAACTTTTAAAACCTTGTATATTTTGAATGCATACTGTTGTTTTCATGTTTTAATACTTTTTTAATATTTTTTAATCTAATTACTTCTGCATGATTTGTGCTATTTTAGGTATTCCTATATCAGAATGAGTGCTATGGGAGCTGTACGTTTTGGTTCTTATACTTAAACATTATTGTAAATTTAAACACAAAAATTTTCATACATTAGGAGCTCCTCAGTTCCTTCAAAAGTTGTTGATCTTTAAAATCAATAGTAACATTGTTGCTTTATATTTGTCATTTTTTCTTACTTATAAACACTATATAGCTTTTTGACTAGTTTTTGTTTCCTTTAGCTCTTGGCTAGCCTTTTGAAACATTTGGTTATCCTTTTGCTACATTTACCTCCTATCTACCCTTGTGCATCTTTAAGCTACTTGCTAACATTTTGCTGCTTTTAGCTAGGGTTTTGCTACATTTAGCATTTAGCTCATTGTAGCTAGTGCCACGCTTTTATTTTTAACAACCAATGATCAGTTTTTTTAGCAAATTTCAGAAGTCATTCAGTGCTCAGCGTTCAAACTGTAAGTTTGCAGGAGATGCAATTTCTTTGTTTTTTTTCACTTAATGGAATATCTTTATTATGAAGAAACACATCAAAAACTTGGTAATATTTCATTTTTCTGCTTGTAGATGAAACCAGAGCACCTTGTAAAGGTATGCATTAATACAAGCAGTACATCCTTCTGTACCCACAGAAGAACAAGCACACGACTTCTTCCGCCTCAGCAGCCACATTAATGCAGTCCTTCTCTGGTGTAATTTGTGGCCTCAGTGGGTATTTTTTTATTTTTTTAATGTGATGTTTATCCCTGCAAACACAGCAAACAGATTCCGTGAGAACAACGACAGCCGTGAAAAGCATCGGCGAGCACAGCAGGTACTCCTGAGCTCCGCTGTAACAAATACCTCTTAAAGACTCTTATTTAAATGCCCCATCTGCTTTGACAGGTGCTGTTTGAAATCAAACCCCACGGGGGACAACCTTGTAACTTTTTTACGCGCCTCTTTGTAACTGCGCGGGGAAAGAACAACGGGGAGCGCTCTCTTTAGTCAACCCAATGCACTTTGAAAGAATAGAAAAGAACACTCGGAAAAATAATGCGCATTTGTGTGTGTGGTAAAGGGAGGTGTTGAAAACTTTCACTTGAAAATTTCCCTCCATGTGGCAACATTGCACTCATAGCCACATGCAAATACACAACCTTGAGAGATTATTTCTTGCTGTTTGTTTGTCCTTTCTGCTGTAGAATCTTGATTTGATAAATTGTCGGATTATGACAAATAAACCTACCTGCTTTTTCTGCTCTCCATATGAAGACAAATTACCCATTTAATAAATAGTGACACGAAGTGGCGCAATGACAATTACCTGACTTATTATTCATTTGGGTCGGGGGGGTGGGGGGCGTTGATGGGATGGAAGACACCTTAAGCTGTCACGGATGGCGGCTCATAAACTGCACGCTTTAAGCTTTAATTACCTTGTTGTTTTTGTCCCTCCGACACACTGGCCCCTGCACTCAATCATGCTCCTGCCAAAGCCACAACTCGACTCCAGAGACCCCCACACCCCCCACACACCCCCACTTCCAGGCCACTGCAACACATTAAGAACCGATTAATAAACAACATTAATATCTTTTGTCCTGCTCTTGTCCTGATTTTCCTTTTTGTTCTCCAAGATGATGCCCTCTTTTTTTAAATTAAATCTCCTTGTCAGGCTTTGTTCGTCGTTAAAGGTTCACCAAAAAGCATTGCGTTTAATTGCCCACCACCCTTGATTGCATGCTTGTCTCTTTGTGTGTGTGTGTGTGTGTAGAAAAGCCGCCACCATTAGAGCCTCCTGAAGGATAATTGCTATCAGTGTAATGATCACAGTGCTTTCATGTATCGAGCTCCTCCATCTCCCAGATATGTGCCATTAAGAGCAAGGTTGTCTTTGTTGCAGCTCATGCTTGGACATTAGCCAACCTTCCGTGCACAAGACACACACACACAGACATACACATACACCCACTGTTGAAGCTACATATTTCTAAAATGCCAGAATATTTTCCTTAGGGGGGCAAACAGTGAAACCACAGTTCTGTTTTATCTCATAAGCGAAGCAGGCCTGCATCATCAAGGTAACATCAATAATTTACGGTGCTGAAAAGCTGTCACTACGGTAAATTAGGACCAATTGCTTCTGAAAGGTAACTCCCGAGGCAGGTAGGTCTCCGTTTTATTTGGCCGTCTTGCTCACAGACTGGGCTGTAGTTCGGCAAGGAAAAGTAAGACGTGACAACATCCAAACTCACATGAGAGAACACTTTATTTCTGTTATTTCTCAACATTAAGAATGCAAAAGCTCTCTGAGAAAACAAAAGCAAGAAAAGAGGAGGGAAAAAAAGCACTACCCAGACATCTTGGCATCTGTTACCATTAATTTACTGCTCACTGCTTTCAATGTGATTTCCTCCCATATGTTTCAGATGTGTCTTTTGCCTTCGCTGCACCCCCCCCCCCACGTCTCTTGAAAACAAACGGCTTTTTTCTCTGAATTATTCACTCCCAACTCACACAAAGCCCCAACGCAAAAACACACACCCTTAAAAGCACCATAAACAATTCATCTGTGGCTTTATCATTAAAAGATGTCACACTGACTTTTCATGAGGGATACTCATGGATTTTGGTCCACATGTTGTGTTCTGTGTTGGAAAAAAAAAAAAGCACACCCACGTCAAGTGCAACACATGTAGGAGATCACGCAGAACATCCACTAAAATCAGGCCAGGATACAGTTTTTAGGACATTTCCTATCAGATAAACCTCAGGTGTGTCTTCTTACGCCCTAATATGTTTAGTCTGAACTCTGGTGGTCACAATATGCTCCAATGGCTCACAATGAGACAGGAACCATCCTTGGTGGACTTTTGCTGATAACAGTCTCCACTGTAACGACTCTCCATTGTTGTGCAAACACAATAGAGTTTGAGCTGTGCCACCCGGACTTTGTCGCAGGACAAATCTTTGAAGTTTCCCCTTTTCTGACTGAAGGAATGATGACGCAGATCAGAAGGGGTCACAGAGGTGAATTACACATTTAATAGCTGTGAAAACCAAAATATTACATGAACCACTGGATGAATTTTTACAGAACATAATTTTATGAACATCTACACCATTCAAGATGGCTTCTCCAGTTCAGTGCTACTCAACATGATCCAAAATCAAAATGGCTATATTCCAGTCAGATTTACAAATACTGAGGATCAGCTCCCTGCTGATGCTTGTCCCATTCATAGACATATTTTACTAATAGACCAACTGTCTCTTGTGCTGGGAGCTTAATTTCATGTGGTATTTTTGGAGCCAGTGTTTGAATACTAGCAATGTGGGGTTTTAAGCCCCACCTACTCACTTATACATATAGGTGTGATGTGATCTTTCTTTTAAGGATGAAATAAGTTATTACATCTAAACTGATTGTGAAGTAAGTTTTACTTGCATTAGTATTTGAACATACTGCAGCCAAGTAAGACCAATGTGAATCAAGAAGAATCAACACCTAAGAAATATTATCTGGGGTGTGTCTTACTTTTTTAACCAAAGGCAATGTTCCATTCATAGATGGAGGAGGTGGGAAAAACTTGTCATGAAGCCAGCTGACAATGAAGCTGATCCCATCTGGATTTGACTCACAGGTTGACTAAGGTCTACTTATTTACAGTCTATGTCCCCAACACGCACTGCAGATTGGGTTGTAACATCAATTCTGGGCTTGTTTGGGATGTTAATGTGTAAAGGAGACTGAACTTTATTGGTTTTGTGGAGTACGTTGAGAGTAGTAGTGTTGTATTTGGTTGTCTATTGCAAAGCATTTTTACCTAAAACTTTAGCATGAACTATTGGGAGTCCATAATATTTGTCTTTTAGCAAAATACCTCATGATCCACTGGATGAATTTCAACTCCAGGATTCTCTTGCAATAGATTTTTAATCTCAGGGAAATTTTCCTGGTGAAATAAAGGTTTAATAACTAAACTCCCTGAGAGTAATCATTGGGTGTACAACAACTTTTGGAGACAGCTAAACTCTAGATGGTTATTACAGCTAGTCAACATTAAGCTTGGACTAAACTTCAATACAATGTGAGACAGTGAGGACAATGACTTTTCAAACATCTGTTAAGCTCTAGTCCTGCTCATCAGCGCTGCCCTGCTCCTCATGAACAAACACGCCCACAAAGTTCTGACCAATCGCACACTGTCAGTCAGAATTCTGCAATGCAATGGGGGCCAATGTACACAGCGTACAATGTATAGCAGTGGGAGAGCCGACGGAAGTTACACATTTTTTTTCACTCAGCAGGGGTAACAAGACATGCGACTCGAAGCATAAACCAGCCTTTAGCCAAATAGAAATGGCTCCAACACATCCAGTTTTACAGATGCTGAGCTAAAACTTGGTGTGGTAGTAACCAAGAGTCATTCTCAACACATTTTGCTAGCAGGGCTCTAGAGTGTGACACATTTGGTCACAACTGCAACCTGATTTCTTAATAGCTTAACCAAAAATAATAATAATAATTTGGTCGCACCAGTGCAACCCGTCATTCGAGAAGGACGGCAGGTCTGTTAAATCCTGCTCAGGATTAAACGGACACTGCTTTCAACAAATCAAGCGAACCCCAGAGCTCTTCTATCCAATCAGAGCAGAGCAGGGCGGGGCTTTCAGTAAGGCCAAGTGCAGCAGAGACAAACTGCAGATTAAAGCAGTGGTTAGTTCTGAGTGAGCAGACCTATCCTTCCTCACTTTGCTTCCCGAGCTACTACTACTAATAATAAACTAATAATAATAATAATACTAATAATAATAATAACCTTACAGCAAAACAAATGACTCAATTAAAAACAATTGCACTTTTGCAACTTGAACATAAAGAGATCTATCATGGTCTTAAAAACACTCAGATTCCAGTGCTCTAAGTTTAAGCTCAGATCACAAAATATCAGAGACTTTGGTTTCTAAAACCTAATTTTAAATGAAAAATGTATGTGTTCAGAGTGTCGATATCGAAGAGATATGTCCAACTTTGAATGCTTGACAAAGCTCTTTGCTCCTCGTAGGAGAGCACTGCTACACAAGTCTATTTACGAGAGTCTATGTTTCACAGTTTGAGTACTTCTACTTAAACAATATTAACTCTAACACACAAACATTTGTTTGCAAAGATAAGTTTCAATCTTATGTTTACCCCCACCCCCATCGAAATAAAAATGCCACGTTCTCTAGGTGAGAGTGTTTCAAATGTTTTTGTAATTTATGATAAATATCCCACAACTTTTGTTCTTCACAATTTTATAGAAATACCAAGGTTTTTGATATCCTAAGCTTATTTATATTTAGAACCCCACCATGACAGATCTGCTCTGTGATAAATGTAATTCAATAAATGATAAAGAAATACCATTAAATGATTTCAAGAGCTGAAATAATATAAATAATATATTTTTAAACAAAATTCAATTCAACTCAAAAATACTTTATTGTCCCCAGAAGGAAATTTGATTTAGAAAGTAGACATTTTAGAAAATAGCTCAATCAGTACAAATAAAAATATTGCAGTCTTCAGCTATTTTGTGCTGTGCAAAGGACCGATTTACTGTTTAGATTTTGATGCCAGAGTGTGGAAAGTTGGTTTAGCCAAGGCCAAAGATCCAGAAGGCCAAACTACAGGAGTTGTCCATCTGAGGGGCATGTGTGGTCTGAAAGACATTTAACCTTAAAATGTTTAGTTTAAGATGTTTATAAGATGTTCAGCTCTTCAACATTTGCACTTATTTCTGTCCTTTCATTTATCTTAAGATGTTTATGTTAAAATGTCAGGCAATTGAATCACTTCATTAGAATATTAGCTAATTATTTGTTGCCTTGATGTAAATCGATGTGAAAAAAAGTTAACCTGTAAAACTGTTGATGCTGAAAATTTTCAACATCAACAGTTTTACAGATTACAGGTTTTTTACAATAATGCACACCTGTGCAACCAGTTAGAGCCCTGGCTAGTGCCAACACCTTTGTCACTATTGTTTGAGATCTTTTTTAAAGTCCTTGACAAAATTTGACAGAAATGGTGAGAACTGTCATTTTTCCTCGTGATCTTTAATTACAACAATAAAAGGCTGCGGGTGATATGCATTCCTGTAACTAATTCCATCATTCCTACATTTGAAGTTGTTTCTTGTTGGTTATTTTATCATTTAAATGGTCCCTCAGTATACCTTTTAATGTTTTGCAGTAAATTCCCACCTGTTTGTCCTTCTTACTTGCCCATGTTTGATTAATTTAATTCAAAGGATAACACATCAGTTTAGTGTTTATCGTTTTCGCCCGTCTCCGTGTCAGAATCACAGTAGTTTTTCGCAGTGAGAAAAAGCCTCCCACTGTGTAATTTGCCACAGGTTTGCTCACAGTCAGAAGCTCCTGCTGTTTTTCGAAAAACATTAAAAAGAAGTCACAAACACTCGGCCTTGCAGGCTGTCAGCTGACGGCTAATGAGCTCGACCGTCTTCAGCGAGGCTCTGGAAAAACAAGTCTGCTGCTGCACTGGCTTTACATTTTCACTTGCCCAACTTTTTGAGCTAATTGCACTGTTGAGTAGATGAAGAAAGCTTCAGTTTTATGACATGTTGTGATAATGGTAAATGAACTTTTCTTATTCTTGAATTAGAGCAGACACGTCTATGGAGTTAAGAAAGTTTTTATTGCCTGTTGCTGTATAGCCAGCTGGAATGTTTTTGCCTGTTTGAGTGTGTGTCTGTCTGTTAGCAAAATATGCCAGTTTTACAAATAATGAGCTAGAAGTTGATGTACGTAGTAGTAGCTGGTGTAGTAGTGTGATATATTCAAGGGTAGCGCCTCTATGGCTGCAGTACCTTGGGCAGCTGTCCTCCCATGTATTGGATGTGATGATGCAGAGGGTTTTTTTTATCCCTCTTCTACCCTCATGTTTGCTAGTCTTGGATGGATCATACTGAACTGTAATTTCCCCTTGGGGTCAATAAAATATTTTAATTGAATTGAATTGAACTAAACTGAACCGAACCAAACCGAATTGATTTGAATGAAATATATTGATGTTGCATGAGATCACACATAATGTTTTTTACAAGTTTTGACCAAAATGGAAACAAATCCGTCATTTCTCATCAAATAATGTTCTTAGTTTAAAACTTAAGCATGACAGGCAATGGGTGGTATGCATTTATTTTTAAATCTGTAGGCCTGTCATTTAATAAATATATTCTAAGGAAATACAATTTCTTCACCACAAAATTTAATGAAATTTTTAACCTGTTTTAAAGAATGAATGCAACTCTGTTTCTGCAGATTTTTTCTTTATACTTTTTTGTTTTAGGACAATTAAGAGGTCTGAATCCTCACAAAATAAAATGTGTTGGTGCTAGGGGGGCTGTCTGAGACCTCCTGTCCTGGCTGCTTGCTGGTCACAGATTTCATTGTATCAACTGCAAAATATTACTGCCATTAACAATCAGCAGGGATGTTTTTTCCCAAAACAACCATATGTGATGAGTTATTACCTGATCATTATCAAGAACCTTATTGTCTCTTAATTTAGGAGTAATTAATTTATATCAGTGGTATGGTCTGTTTATTTCACAGTGTTTTCATGCATTTGGCTGTTTCAGTGTCTTCGAATGAGAGGAAGTGATTTAGCAACATGTACAAAACCTAAACCCATGAACCTGAAGACACAACAATTGATGTGAATTCATCTGATTTAAAGCAGTCTTGTAGTTTCATTAAAATCTGCCCAGTATATTATATTATACATACAGACAAACCAACAAAATTACCCACTGGTACAGGCAAAAACAATGTCATCCACATCTTGGCGATGGGTGATGTTGGAAAATCTGTTTAGAACTCAGGTTAACCTGAGCGCTCTCTCATAGTGAAACATGTAGGTGTTGAGGTCAACAAAGGAAGTTATCAATTTTGATTTTTTTATGTTTTACTTGCAGCCAGTTTTCTTGTTTTTTTGTTTGTTTTCAAAACAAACTTGGTGATGTACTGTTTGTAACCAGGAAGTATCTCATCACTTGTGCTAAATTAGGTCTTTGTTTTTGGGTTTTAATAGACTTGTCAAAACATTTCAAACCATCATATTTTCGTCTTCTTTAGACCAGTTTTGATTAAGATTTTGAGACAAGTTTTCAGACAAGTTGTCTTGTTATGTTAGGTCATGTTGGACTCAATTTAACTTCAGTTTGAGGAGAAAATTTGAAGTTAATTCTGTTAGAAGAATTTTTTTTGTGTGTGTTTGATGGATGGTTGGTTCATTTTAAAGTTTCAATCCCAGATAGTTGGAGACAAACTGTCCCGTGTTCCTTCATCCAGACAGCTCTAATGAGAGAAAGACATTTCTTTCTTTTTTTTTTTCTTCCTTAATTCGTGTGCCACCAATGTGACAGGCACAAAGACGTCTGTGGGGCAGATGATGTCATTATTGATAAGCCGACGGCCCATGTGCCGACAGTGGGGCCATGTCGCCATTTTTTTGTCTCAACTTATTCACCCATTTACCGTCACTGCTTGTAGCCTTATCAAACAAATGCAGATCTACAAAGAAATGAACAGAGTTCAGATCTGATTTCCTTCGATTGGAAACAGAGATGTTTTTGGTGCAGTGAGTCACTTTGCTCGGCCCACTTCCTTTTGATGTGCGGCGCAGAAATGATACAAATTGCATTTTGTCCTTGTGAAATACAATAAGCATTTTGGTGTGATGGAGAACATATTCATTTAATAACTTGATGCTTTAAGAGAAGGGCTCCCATTCTTATCTGATGAGACTGATCACTTATCTTTTTTAAAGTAAAAATTTAAAAAAAAAAAAAAAGGAGAGGCACCCGCAGCAATGTGAAGTGCTCAGATCAGACTTGCCATTTCCTCCAAGATGTAGATTAATTTAGGAAACAAGATTGAAGAAATCGAATGATAGACAAAAATCTACCAGAATTATACAAGACACATATCTTAAATTAAGTTTGTCTGAACTTGTTTGAATGTTGGTTTGACAATATATATATATATATATATATATATATATATACACACACACACACACACACA
>JARVJO010000186.1:10760084-10775362 GCA_031762555.1 Cynodonichthys magdalenae | reverse complement strand
ATATATATATATATATATATATATATATATATATATATATATATATATATATATATACACACACACACACACACACATGCATATGACACATCCCAGGAACAACCTGCGATCTGTTTGAGTGAAGTGCAATTGCCCAGATGGAAGAGTAGTGCGAACTACAAGTTTCTTTTATAAAAAGTAACCTAACTGGCCTGAACAGAGAGGATGGTTCTCTTAACTTGATATTTTGCTGCACAACCTTTTGAGGTAATCACTGCAATCAAGTGACTTCTGTAACTCGATTTGAGATTCTGCACCTATCTGCAGGGATTTTGGCTCACTCCTCATCAGCAAACTGCTCCAGCTGTCTCATGTTTGACGGATATTTCCAGACTACATACTTCATCTTTTTCCACATCAATAAAAATTGACCATTGCTCACATCAGAATAGTCCAATGTTTGTTCCAAGGCATTATTTTATTTGATTTATTTTTTTTTTCTGTGTGTTTTGGGTCATTATCTTTTTTGGAGAATTCATGACCTATGATTGAAACTAAGCTTTCTGAAACTGCGCAGCATGTTTCACTCCAGAATTTTGTGTCCTCCTTGCTTGTCTTCCATTAAGTCCATGTTACGTCACACAGATAAGAGTAACTTTACATGAATCTTTTGCAGCAACTAAAATGTTTTTTCCGCAAGAGTGTAACTACACAACAACAGTAGCGTGCTATGAAACAACAACAAGCTAACAAATAGCTACTGTTATCTTACTGTTCTCTGTCGTCCTGCCCTCTCATCTTAAGCATCATACTGTTGGAGAGTTCTGTTCAATATTCAGTACTTTTTCTTAAATTTTGGTGTAGTTCATTAGTGTTTTGTCGTAAACAAAAACAAAATAAGATTACGTGTTTAACATTATGATTCCCACCAAGTCGAGGCAGCTCTCTGCTCAGTCTAAACATATCCAGGGCTGGAGTAGAGTAAGATCGGGCCAACTGGGGCGGGCCGAACCGACCCAATGCAAAAATGCCCCATGATACCAGTCCTGTGACTACTTATCATCTTTTAATCAGCCACACCAACTCATTACATAATTGAAGACATCTGTGATGGTAATTACAGGACACGTCTTAGTTTAACATGTCCCTATAGTCAAATTAGTTTCAATCTGTTCCTGTGGTACCGTCAAGGCCAGAATTAAAATTCAAAAGCAATGACTGATTTTCATTTGATGATTTTTTTGTTTTTTTATTACTTCTGTTCTAAAGTTTCATCAGTTACCTTTGTGGAGGTTTCTTGTTAATAAATTGTCCACACAATATTATATGCATTTATCTCTTTTTTAAAAACACATTTACTTTTTATCAAGGGTTACGGTGGCTCAGTTGATAGAGCTGTTGCCTCTTAGCAAGAAGGTTGCTAAATTAAGTCAAGGCCAGAGACCTTTCATGTTCTCTCCATGTATGAGTTTTCTTCAGGTACTCTGGTTTCTTCTCACAGATAAATTGTCCCTAGGTGTGAGTGAGAGAATAAAGGGTTGTTTGTCTCATTTGTCTTTATGCAGCCCTGTGATGGACTTACAACCTCCGCCCCTCACACTGTAGGCGTTTTTCTACACTCTCAGTTCTCTTCGGCTCCACCTCACACCACACCAGTTTTCAGTCTTTCCACTATCAGCTCCTACCCCTTGTCGGCCCGGTCTTTGGTACCTCCTTCAGAAATATAGTACTATGGTGCCACAACATTTGGGGCTTGGAGGTGCCGAAGCATGTAGCAGTCACGATTGGCCAGTGGAACTAACCCCCCTGGATGATATAGTTTATTAACAGATGTGCGAATATTCAGAGCGAGCTGATTTACTGAGATTTTCCAAATAATGGTGGCGCGCCGGGACAAGCTACAAATATTGAGCCGGTTTTCAGAGCAGTGAAGGACCACAATGACCGGAGTGACTCAAACCAGTGGGACTAGAGCTGGTTTGGGTAAATAGAGGCGATCTCTCTCTACAGCCACTGTTCTGGCTGCTGCTAACTGTAGACGAAACATCTGTAGACGGTGAGTGCTTTATGCATTTAATCAGATATTGAAATTAATTTATGGGACACATGTCTCGCTTGTCAAACTGTACTTTTGGTATTTAAAGTTTGTACCAATGTGTCCTTTGTGCATGTTCGTTTCCAATGCTAGCCAGTTAGCAGCAAGCTTGCTAGCAGCTATTGCTAGTTAGTGAACCAGGCTAAAACAACACCCCCATCTTTACATTTATTGTAATTAGTAATTGATGTTGACCGTATTCAAGGCTAATTTCCAAAAGGGAAATTAAATGTTGGTGTAACTCATATTATCTATGTTTCTTTAAAGAGTTGTTTTAAATACTGATGGCTGCGGGCAGGAAGAATCTCTTGTAGCAGTCCGTCTTAAGGCCCCCACATACTCGGGCGTACTTCGCTCCGCGAAGGTCCTCGCAGACTCAATGCGGACTCGAAGCGGCTGTCAGCACCGAGATCAATTTTTTACATCCGCGGTGTTGCACAATAAACTGCCTGGTGAGTTCACATCGAACTGTTTTGGATGCAACACCTAGCTTATAGAGTTGAGAATCAATGTCATTTGTGGACAAAATGGAGTCAAAATTTGAAGAGCGTCTCATAGAGGATATTAGGAAACTTTATGATACATCAATGAAGGAATCTAAAAACTTTCAGCAAGCAACAAATTCGTGGGAGGAAATAGTTCAGACCCTGGGTTAGGTAAGTTCTTTTATTTTGTTGTTTTTAAAGCTAAAATGCAAACTATCTCTTCCTCCTCGTCCTTGACGCCATGATTGAAATTGCGAGAAATTAAAGAATTTGTCAGGTGGTCAGTACGCTCGCGTGTGAAGTCTCAAATGGACTGGAATCAAATAGACAATATGTGCGGAGTCTTCGTGGCTCATGGATCGCACACAGTACGCCCGAATATGTGGATCTGAAAAAGGCTCTGACTGAAGACACTCTATTGTAGAATGACAGTCCTTTGAAGAGGATGCTTAAGGGTTGTCCATCGTATGATCAGAAAACTCTGGTTGGGTTCTTGTTAGGGCTTGGGGTTCATCCAACTTGTTCTCCAACGATCTCACTTTGTCCATCATGGTCGAGGGAAGAGACGGTCTGAACTTCCTCCTTCTGTCTCTCCTCTTTGCTCCTGGTCTGCATGCACAGTGCCTCCTTTTCAACTCCTCTGGGATTTGGGGCTGTAGTTGAGGTGTTATTAATATGATCTGTGTCTGTGCTTTTGTTTTATTCTAGTTTTCTGTCTTGTCCCTCTCTGTTTCCTCCTGCCTGCCTTGCTCCAGTCCCGCCTACTCTCACCTGTTCCTCATGTTTCTTTCCCAGGTGTTTCCGATTAGTCCTCATCAGTTGGCCTCTATATTCTGTGTCCTGTCTTCAGTGTTGGTTGGTTCACTGTGCTGTTTCCTCCAGCCGGTTTGGGTGTGTTCTTGTTCGTCAAGCCTTGTACCAAGCCTAGTGAGTTTTTTGTGCTGCCTGTCAGCCTTTTTGATATAAATTAAAAACTTTGTTTTTTGTTTATTGAACCTGCCTGTGCTTTGGGTTTATTCCTGCCTCACAATTGTAACAGAATGAACTGATCAAAAGAACCCAGCAGGCAGGTTTCAAATTTTTTTTCCACGAGCTGCAAGTTTCAAGCCGAAGGATCCATCATGTAGGATTGTTTTGGTGGTGGCTCTGGGCCCTCTCTGGCGGGCTGTAGTCCTCCCCAGTTTGGAATCCCGGGGATTCTTAAGAGGATGCAGTGCGAGCTGGCTGTTCTGTCATGGCTCTTGTCTTCAGAGTACCCATCGGAGCAGGCGGTGCCTGGGGTTTCTGAAGCCCACCACTCTGATGCTGATCCTTCTGGTCGGGTTCCTCCTGATCCTCCTGCTCTGGTCCCAGTGTTTCCTGAGTCTGTGGTTTCAGTCACAGTTCCTGAGTCGGTGGTTCCAGTCCCAGTGTGTCCTGAGTCGGCGATCCCTGAGGTTTGTGGGTCGACTGCCGGCGCCTCCTTGACATCTGGGTCAGTGGCCTTCGCCTCCTGTTCACCTGGGTTTTCTGCCACCGCCTCCTCTTTGCCTGGGTCGTCTGCCATTGCCTCTTCATCTCCTCTGTCGCCTGTGGTCGCCATTGTGAAGACTGTCTCCTTCAACCTCAACCAGCTCTTCGTCTGCTCCCGCCTCCTCCCTTGGCTCCTCGTCTGCTCTCGCCTCCTCTCTTGGCTCCTCGTCCGCTCCCAGCCTAGTCGGACGTGGGGGGGCCTCCAGGCTGGCCTTTTGACATTGGCCTCTGTGGCGGGGAGATTCATGGCTATCTGCCTGAACAATTTTTTTTTTCTGGTCCCAGGCCATGTCTGTTTTTGTTTTGGGGACGTCAGGAGCCGTCCCTTATTGGGGGGACTATGTTATGACCTGTATCTGTGTTTATGTTTTATTCTAGTTTTCTGTCTTGTCCCTCTCTGTTTATTCCTCCTGCCTGCCTTGCTCCAGCCCTGCCCACTCTCACCTGTTCCTCATGTTTCTTTCCCAGGTGTTTCCCATTAGTCCTCATCAGTTGGCCTTTATTGTCTGTGTCCTGTCTTCAGTGTTGGTCGGTTTACTGTGCTGTTTCTCCCAGCCTGTTTGGATGTGTTCATGTTCTTTAAGCCTTGTACCAAGCCTAGTGAGTATTTTGAGCTGCCTGTCAGCCTTCTTGCTTTAAATTTAAAAACTTTTTTTTTTGTTTATTGAACCTGCCTGCGCTTTCAGCTGCTTCTGGTTATAACAAACCACCATGTTGCTATGGTTTTGCATCATAACAAATGTCCAAGAGCAAAATAGGTATTCGCAAAAATCCTTCTAGCTACACAGCACCCAACAGCAAAGGTAAAAATCATCCAAAAATAGCATCCTCTATCCAGAAAAGGGGAAATTAAAAAAGTTTAAAAAGAAAATTTCATAACAAATGTAACAGAGCTACGCCAACATGCTGCCACCTTGAGCGACACAATTCTAGTAGATTCATACCGCCAAATTTTTATTTAAAACGTATTCATTTCCCTCGCTTCGTCCACCAGTACTAGCAGAACAAAAATCTTCAGTCGACCCGTAATGCGTTGTGGCATATGGTGGGCCGAGAAGGATCCATGGGACCAATCCTTCAATTCGGGGCAAAGAAAGGACGCATTTGTCAGCTGCATCAGATGAGTCTTCAGATTTGGACAGCCTCCGTCATGTAAGTGGCTGACGAATTTGGCCTTCAGAGGACCTGGCCTCTGGATTTGGACACATGATGTCAAACTACTCCTGTGTATTAAATTACAAAGTCATTTTAATTTGTTTACACTAAAGGAGCACCATCTCCTATCAGGAAAACCTGAATCAGTCTAAAAATAATCAAAAGGAGGAATTCTCTCAAAAAGGAAAAAAAACATCTCAGCTTTGAAAACCTACCAGTAACATTACCTTTGGCTGATGCTGCTGTTTGACATATTTAACTAAGTATTAAGTTTATTTCTTTATGCAGGTTATTTGAATGTTTTGCATTTGTTTATCACAATCAGTTGTATCCCCCACTTTCTATCATTTCGTTTACAATCATTAATTACCAACAAATTAGATGGGAGGAAAACTCCTCACTGACCTGGAAAAATGTTGGTCACTGTCTTTGTAAATGCAGTTTGATCTGAACACACTCTTTTCAAGGTTCAGAGCCTTTGGAGAACCCATGACTGCATGTCAGCTCAAAAGATTTAACATAGAAGTGAAGTAAATAAAATAAGGTTTATTGTAAACAACATAAATGAGTTTGTGATAAAAATAAAAACCAAAAAAATAATAATTTATATCAATAAAACTGATTTTGGAATCACACAATAAGGGATGTTATTATAAAACGAAGTTCCTTTACTGAAACTCTGAATAAAAAATCTTGTCAAACAGAAATAGTTTTTAATAAGGTGTCTCGTTGTGCTTGTTGGTTTAGAATAACACTATGTGGTGCTGAATTTATCTGGGTTTATCTCTGCACAACAGTACCGCTGTTGCTCATCCATCCCAAAATGCAAACAAGAGTCAGTTTTGACTCAAATCACACAAACTCAAGCCCTTTTAACGTCGTGTACATGACCCTAATCCTGCTGAATGATTCCCACGGGAGCCTAGGCTCACTGAAATGTGATTTTGATTTGCTTTCGGTGTATGAAAACAGGTACATGTCATAAAACCAACCTCAGATAGCCACTTAAACAGGTCTGGTTTTTATCACTTCACATGCACTCAAAGCATTTGCTCGATCTGCCAAAGAGTGACCTCATCTACTCTGAAGACGTTGCCTTGACGGACGAATGAATGCACAGAAGCAAGTAGACATTCTCTTTAACTTAAGGTAAATATGAAGTGACAGGACGGGGTTTCCCTGGAGATGGTGTAATTGTATTTCCACGTTTGCACGTCAAAGCTGAGCAGATTCCCCCAGAGCGTTCAGAGACAGGGCTGCCTATTTTAAAGGTGACAAAACAAAGATTTTTTTCACAAATGTTTTACAGTTTATTCGTAATTCTCTCTGAGATTGGCACAAATCCGACACAGTCCACTTTCTGCATATCATGGTTCAGTGGTGTTCCACTCCTTTATTATAAACTGCACACTTGAAGGCCGGGACTGTGGGCTGGTTCTGATTGTTCTTTAGTAAAGAAACAGGTACAAAAGTAAAACAATAGAAGTTAGGTTTTTTTGTTGTTGTTGTTTTTTCAGAAATTGTGGTTCCAATCATGACTTTTAGATAAATTATTACTCAACTTATCAGATTCTTTGCCTAAGAATACAAGAGAAAAATATCAACGGGCAGTTCAAATAAAACAAAAAGACTTGTTTAAATTAATATTATAGTAATTTTTTTGTGGGGATCAGATCGGCAAAAGTACTTCAACACAGGATTGTGAAAAAAAAAGAAAAAATAACAGATTCTAAAAAGAAGCAGGTCTTGAAGGGATTCATGCCAAAATTTTGAAAAAAAACAAAAAGGTCTGATCACAGATATTTTGGGTATCAGTCTCAGCTACTTCCACCATAATTTTTACCTCAATATCTATAAAAAAAAGACTGAGTCATAGCCATTTTAATGCAAATCAAAATTAAAACAAGTATTCCCGGTAACTACTACTTTCAGATCATTCAAATACAGTGTTATTAAGGAGTTTTGATGTTTTGCTTTGAAAAAAAAAAAAAGAAATATTTTGGGAATAATGGGTTTTTACAGCATGAGAGGGAAAAAAATGTCACAAAGTGTTTAAATTTGTAGTACATATGTAACTTTTTTTGTTCTGAGTAATATTCAGAATAACATAAACAGAACCAAAAAGAAATCTGAAATAGCTAGCTTGTTCTGATTTTAATGACTGAATATTAAAATCAATTCCACATCTGAAGGATTCAACAGAACAAAATACTGATGAAAACTAAAATATGTTTTTGAACACTTTGAAAAGTTGTTTAATCGTCCCTGAAAATAGAAAACAGTTCTATTTAAAGCTGTTGAACGTCTATTGAAGAATGCGTGACCCTTTATCATTTCATGTTCATCCAACAGGAAGCTGAAGCTACATCGACCCGAGGCTAACAGGAATACAGCGGCAGATGTCAGCTTTTTTTTTTTTTAACCAAACCCCCACCATACTCTCAACTTATTACATTTTCCCCCCTCTTATCTTGAAATAGTCTGAAGGGAATCCATTTTGACAGAAAACCCTGTAATTAAGTGCATTGCTTTGCCCTCTCGCTAAGCTAATGGCTTTATTTTGACAGTGTTAATTGTCATAATTGTCAGAATGGTACCTCTGACACTCGGCTCAAATATGTCGGCAAGGAATTGTTGCCCGTTGATGAAAGCGTTGTCATACGTGCTTAAAGCAGGGCCGCCGTCTTGCCTCTCCCCGCCGAGCCTTATGGGACGGTTCAGCACTGGCTTTCTAATTGCCTCTAATGAAACGCCAGCGAGGGAGGTGATCCACTCCTATTTAGATCTTGGGCTTTAAAGAGAGACGCAGATGGAAGCGAGTAGAAGAATGAGAGGGAACAGCCTGATGTTGAGGCAGAGGGGGAAACTGACAGAAAGGAAAGTGAAAGGAGAGTAGGAGAAAATGAGAGGTATCGGGGGAGAACGAGACCTTTTTAGATACATAACGAATTCATGCTAATTAAGGCTTTAACCCTCTCTGAAACTAGTGTTGTGAAACTTGACACTGGGATCTGATTTCACAGTGAACTGCTGCAGGGTGCTTTGAGCTTGTTATCAGTGGAAATGTTGCAGTGTTGATCCTTGTGCAGCAGATGGTGCTGTGCACGGCTCTGCAAACACTTCAACTTCCAGTGTTTGACATCTCCAGCAAAAGATAACCCTGCTTAGCAAAAACATGTAGCTACAGACATAGAAATGATCTTTCCTGTGTTGTGAAAAAAAAAGGTTTTACTTTAATTTTAGATCTGTTTTTGAGAGACTTTACTAGGCTTGGTACGTGATTCTGATAGTTTGATAGCCTTGAGCAAAAACACCAGTTTCACAATATTTCATTATTAAAACAAAGTAAAAAAAGTGCACCACAATTTATTTGCTTACATTTTAAAGCTAAAATACAACTGTTTACTTCTGCTGTTTAAGTATCACATTTAGCATAAATGGTAAATGGCTTGAACTTATGTAGCGCTTTATCAAATCCACGCTTTACACTTCAGACATTCACCTATTCACACACACATTCACTCACTGATGGTGGTAAGCTACATTGCAGCTGCCCTGGGGCACACTGACAGAGGCTTTTACTTTTTTAATATAATATTGTAATAGCTCTTTATATTAATTATTTATAGTTATTTTTTGTACACAGAAGAAGACACAGACCACAGAACAGGTAAACATGCTGACAGTTACTTTGTTTAAAATCTCAGCTTTTTCCTGCACTCAGCTCAGATTTTCAACCCATATATTTTGGTAATAATTTTATTTGTGATGATTGAGATCAACGCTGAAGCTAATTTTATCACAAGCATTGAAAACACATTTGATATTTCATATTTACATTTTTACAGGTAAAACACCTACTTTCAGGGGGTGTTCTATACTTTTTACAGATTATTGGAAATTTTAAAGTAATTTTGCATATATTACTTATTCTTTGCTCCCCTGCTTCTTGTAAAAAAGCTAAGAGCCTGAAAGCGGATGTTAGTGAACCATTAGCTAGATTTTAGCTTCTACAGTTAGCTTTCAGTATATGTTTTAGCTGCTAACATGCTAACTTTTGTAGCTTATTGCAGATGTTTTTCAAAACAGCATTTCCTTAGAAAATAGACTAGTGCTTCTTTCATAGACAAGCAATGATTTCCTGTTATCTGCTGGATAAACCAAATGACTTTTTGAAATGAAAAGTCTTTTTTTGCAACAAACTTAAAAGTTGCAGAAATGACTACACTAAACAGCTGAATGATGGCTTCAAACAACGGGTAGATAACATAATATAACAAATACACTTTATTTTACACTTTTTTATTAGAAAAAAGGCATTTAAACTGTAACAGTGATTTTGGCACCTTATAACACTAAAGCATACTTGAAACTAGTTATTGGTCCATTGCTAGACTTTACAGAGACAAAAGTATCTGGTAACATTTTACAAAAAGAAAAAAAAAAACAGATTACAAATTGTCTCACTATTACAATTACAATAAAAAACAATTTGTTTTGTTTTACCTTTTTGATTTTGTAACATTAACACATGACTTAAAATAAAATAAAATAAAATAAAAAAATGCTGTAAAATATTTAGAAACAATTAACAAAAGTCAAAACGTTTTTTTGTCCCAGGCTTGAGGTGGAGATGTTCTGGTTGAAACAGTAATGAAGTTCAGATCTGTGTCTCAATTCAAGCCACAAATGAAACTCCCCAAACCCAAAGAGTCATCTCCAACTAAACTACAATAATCCAAGTGCAATTATTGCAGCAGTTGCAACGACAACAACAACAACGGGGTCACAAAACAGATAATGTGAGCTGGAAGTTCAAAGCTAACAATTTAGATGAAACCGTGCTGGTAAACAGCAGCGGGATAATCCGGAAGAGAGGGGAGAGAAAGAAAACGGGACGTAGATGGAGAGTGGTTCCTCGGAGAGCTCCTCTCCCCTCAGCTCAGGTCCAGATAAGAGAATTATGGCACGACAAGGAGAGTTGACAGAGCTCGCTAAGTCTGTTTATTAGCAAGCGCACTTCATTATAAACCCAGATCAGGCTGATAACCCCCCCCCCCCCTTTTTTTTTTTTCCTTCTTCTTCTCCTCTTGTTAGAGAGTAAATAACCATCAGAACTCCTCAACCTGGATTAGATTCATATTTCTGGTGACAAAGTGTCAAGAGCAGCTCGAGAAAGAGAACAAAAAGAAAAAAAAAACAAAGTTTTTTTTTTTCCTTTTTAAAAAAAATAAAAATAAAAAATTGATAAATATGGTGGAATCTCAATTAGGCGTCGAGCGCAAAGTCAGATATTAAAAATTTGGTCAAGAATCTAATTAGCTGGAGGTAATTAAACAGTCTCACACAGGGTCATTAATCTTTCCCATGGACCTTTGATGTTTTGCATACTGTCTTGCAAGTCATTAATAAAATTCATAACGCCATTCTTTGTGGTGTTTTATCATGGCCAATTCTTCTTACCCACCCCCCCCACTCCCCCTCTTCCCCACATCCTTGCTCCTCCTCCTCCTCCTGTAAGAGAACCCACTGCAAGTGTCAACACATCACAAGGGCCTCTCCTCTTGAGTTAATTTACTTTTTGGTCATATTACATTTTAAAGTTACACGCACAGCGACCCCCCTCTCCACCCACCCCAGCATGCCCCAACCCCGCTCCACCTCCACCACCACTCTTCTCCTTTTCCTCTTCCTTCCTTTTTTTTTTTCTTCTTCTCCTTTTTTTTGGTGAGAGCACAATTACAGCAGCAGATCAAATTAAATTCTTCTGCAAGCACAGCTCATTTGAAGTGTAAAACATTCCTCGGCAGTGTGCAGCCGAGTGTGCGGCGTGTCAGCGCCTCGCAAGAAGGGAAGAGAAGAAAACAGAATTGTGTGGCCATTGTGTCCCCTCGTAATTAAATCCCCACAATCAGTCCATCTTAAATCAGTCACGCTGTAAATATGAAAAGAGGCCGGGATGAGCCTGAGTACTTACTCGGCGGTAGACGCAGCGGGGTAATATATGTTATGTAAATGTGTCGCAGATTGTAACGCCGTAGACTGACGTGGCAGTGCTGCCGACGTAAATACGAAGCTTTAAAACGAACTGAGACATGTGTGTGTACATGTGTGCGTACATGTGTGCGCGTTCTGTCGGGACTGAAACATACGTGCGCGCAAATGTGTGCAGGTTAGGTGTAATTTTAAAAAAAATCAACGTGTGTGTGGTGTTGAGTCTGCATTCTTATTTGTGTGTGTGCGTGAGGCTGAGGGTGTGAAATAATTTCTGTGTGCACACATACACATGTAAAGAGGATGTCAAGTGTTAAGTTGTGTGCATACATAAACATGCATGAGTGTGGGATTTCTTTTTTCTTTTAGCTTATGTTTGCTAACATGCTTGATAGATAAAAATAGTATGTTCTATTTTTAGGTGTGTGTGTGTGTTTGTGTGTGTGGGTGTGTGTGTGTGTGTGCGCATGTTGGAGCACAGACGAAGATGGTGTTAGTGACATCAATGCACAGCTATCGTGGCGAGTGTTAAAGTGTTGCTGTGCCTCAGGAGGATGTTTAAAACCCCCCCCCCCAACAGCTCTGAACCAAAAACGCTGCAAAACAGGTTTTATTTCTTCTGCTGTAGATGTTGAATATTTGAAAATATTTAAGGCATTGATCAGAAAGAAAATGCTTGCAAATGGAAACCATAAAGCCAGGAAAAAGAATGTTTTTGAAGCATTAAGAAATTAATTTTTAACAGTTACCATGGAAACTTTTTGCAGTGTGTGAGATTTTGACTGTGATATTTTTGAGGAAAAATGTCAGTGTTTGAACAATAGTTTTTAAAAGCATAGCCATTTTATTGCTTTTATTTCAAAACTGTATTATTACTACATCAGCTAGTTAAATAACACTTATTGTGTAATAATGATTGTTTTACAAGTATATTATTATAATCTTATATATCAAGATTGATTTTTAACAGATTTTAAACAGGCACATTGCAACATAAAAAGTAGCACATTTTCAAACTTGCTGCAAATGTTTGTTTTTCAGATAAATATGAAGACCTGATTGCTAAATGCCATCCATACATTATCTTTACCACTTCTTCCAGTCTGGGTCACAGGGGTCACTAAAGTCCATGTCCAGCAGTCCCCGTGTGATACACTCTGGACAAGTCACAAGTCCATCAGAGTGTCATCTAGAGACAAATTATTATGTTTATTATGTAAAATTTAGAGTTGCCATTTAACCTAACATGCATGTCTGTGGGAGGAAGCAGGAGTACCCAGAGAGAAACTACACATGCACAAAGAGAACAAGCAGACTCTAACCAGAAAGGTTCAGGAAGGTCTCAGGCCGGGATTCGATCCATCAACCTTCTTGCTCAGAGGCAGCAGCAGAGCTCAGTTCTGCCCAGCGTTGCCTCAGTGCTGCTAAATGATAAATGTTTATTTTTGGACACATAGGGGATGGTAAAATGATGTAAAATGTTTTTAGCATGAATTTTTCATGAGTAAAACAAATCATACACATCCGTAAAGGATCTGCTGCCAACATTAAAGCCTTTGGCATCTTTAATAATCTAAAATGGAAACTGCCTTTGCTATAACTTGATCATGTTTTTTTTTTTTATCAGTTTATTTGTAAAATGATAGCTTTGAATATCAATGAAAGTATCAACAAATCAACAATTATACTGCCCTTTAAGAAATATATGTACCAAATATGCTGGATGTTGTAAATACAGATTCAGATACCTTTCTACACTGTTAAAGAAAAACACACAAATAAATTCAATTACATTAAAATAACTTGAAACTGACAAAAGTCATAAAAACAGATTTTACAAATGCAACTAATTAAAAATCAGTCATTGATTTTAAATTTAAGTTCAGGGAGGCTGACTGGAGCCTAGTGGACCTTTAACTTCAGTCATTAGTCACAGGAACATCCAGCTGTTTTAACAACATGCAGTGTATACTCTAAACTTTAAACAATTTTATTTATGAAAATGTGCTAAAACCTTTTTATTTCTGTTTTTGTCTGTAAATTATGCATACAAAACAGCGACGAACTGATTCAGGTTTTGTGGGCCGATATCGAGTAGCTCTAACCCACTGATACAGATTTTCTTTCACAGAGCTAACCCGTGCAAGCTCATGTGTATTCAAGATTATCTGCTGTCTTAAAACAAATATTTATAGTGTTTGTTTTAACACTATTAGTGTCTTTTTCAATTTGCACTTAAATGAGTAAATGTTTTCGGTATTGACTGTTTGAAAACCGGAAACAAAACATAAAAAATAAAATATGAGATTTTTAGGATTTGTCTGGCCAGTTGCAGTTTTGAGCCAATCCAGGTGAAAATCATGTCAGTGGTTTGATGCATCTCCAGTATATAACATATGGGTAAAAATGCAGCTTTTGACAGATTAAGAGATTTCTGTCAAATTACAGTGACATTTTTTAATGCTTTCATTTAAAGAGCAAATCTACAGTGACTGTAAGTGTTTTTATATACAATCTGGGAAGTTGCTGCAGGGACAAGGCATTTTTCTTCTAACAGTGACTGCTGCTGAAAACCCAAGAACCTGCAGATTCTAAAACACTTTGATCTTAATATAATCTAATTTTTATTTTCCAACTAATTCTAAAGTGAGATTAGTTCAGGTGTTGGCTCTGATTGGATTTCAGCTCAGAACATGTTAAGCAGAAGCTGTGCAGCATATTGTAAAGGTTTCATAAACTGAGGGTACTGTTCATTAAATTCATTTTTGTTGCTTGTAGTTTGATTTGTCAGTGAAAGGTGTTATTAAGGCTTTAAATGATCCAAACATGGGAGAAAAAAAGTATTAGTTTCTAATAAGTTTGGATCTTTTTAGTGATCTCTTGTTAAATGCTCCAGACTAATGGTGGATGTTTAGAAGTAGAATCTCTGACAAGATTTGGCCCCAATTAAGCCTCTTGTGCACAAATTTAGCAGATGGAGGGGGGCAAAACTTTCACATAATGCCGTGGCTCAGAGGTTTTTCTCGCAGGAGAAATTTGGATGTGATGGAAGACTGTGTGACTAATTAGCTGGAGAGTTTTTCCATCTCTGACATTGAAACACGTTAGAAAATACATAAAATGCACTTTTTTATAAACGGTGCAAAAACAGTTTTTTTTTGTTTTTCTCCATTCATACATGTTTTTTCGAGATACTTTTTATCTCTTTGGATATTACAAACTTACAATGTGTTTTATCTTTATATTTATATGGTATAAGTTGCATGTGGGATAGATACAGGGCTCTGTCTCAACATAAAAAAGTAACATTTCAATGTTTTCAAGGTTTTTTAAAAACAGATATTTTGTGCATAAAGGGAGGAAAAATTCTTTCTGTGTGCTGTGTAATGCATTACATCATGAGTTTTATTAAAATGGTAACAGGCATGCCTCAAAACAGGATGCTGTGTCATAGTTTCAGAAAGACTCCACACCTATTCCTTAAAGCTTTTAAAAAGCTGCACTTTGGAAATCATTTGTTTTTCACACCAAAACCCTCTTTTTTTAAAAACAGGAAACTAATTTTATTAGGCATTAAACAACATCATAATGGCTGTACAGTTAGTTCAGCAATGTTTGAAGTCTAGACTCTAATCCAGACTAAATGGCAAATCCAGCTCACCCAGTGTGTGTATGTGTTTGTGTCTGTTATCAGAATATCTGACAATTTAGTAGACAGATTTTATTGAAACTCTCAAAATAATCATTAGATGTATCTCTACAACTGATTTGTAGTCATCTCCACTCAAGATGGCTGGATTGTTTATGCAGTCAGAAATATTTAGCTACGTTGTGGTGTGAGATCTGTTTTATAAAAAGCGGCCATCAACTGTTTTAAACAGGGCCGGCCCTGGCTAATTTGGTGCCCTAGGCAAGATTTCAGGTGGTGCTCCTTGGAGAATTTTCTAAATCTCACTTGACAACTTATAATTTTCAGCCATTTGAAGAGCATTTTATTCAATTCTGGGAATTAATAACACAACATAAAATCAGTATTTTTTAAGGTAGAACACTGAAAA
>JARVJO010000186.1:10745708-10758681 GCA_031762555.1 Cynodonichthys magdalenae | reverse complement strand
TCCTAAGGTCACCAAAACGGATCCCCTCAACACCTTGGCTGCACCTAGAAATTCTGTCCATAAAAGTTATGAACAGACGAAGGGCCAGCCAACTCTTGATAAAACCTGAACCATGCTCTAAAGCCATACAATTTTTTTGCATCATATGATCCTTTTATAACAAACTATCCTCTGCACCAAATAACACCTCATGTAACAAAGCAGATTGAGAAACCCACAGAACCAGTGACTATTCTACAGACTAAATTAACAATATTTTCATAAAAAATATACAAAAAAATATATATAGATTTGCCTATACTCTATAACTTGTAACCAAAAACAGATTTGCTTATCATTAGTAGTTTCAGACTTTTGACCCTATCTAGAAACAGATTTGGACCTTTAAATGTCACATTTAAATGTCCCTGGATGCAGGTTATCTCAATTAATACCACCAAGTTAAACTTGTAGAGATTCATTTGTTGTTGCCATAAACATGCAGATGAGAAGAAGTGACTTGGGAGATCATTCCTAAATATTGAATTTTTAAGTGCAAACAGCAATGCCAAACATGCCAGCTCCTCCTCTTCCTCCTCCACTCGGCTCGTAGTCTCAGAGGTCATCTGAGGAGCATTCGGGCATGGGAGAAACACTCCCGTCTGCAGCTATTATATCATTTCCTGTTCTGTTTCCTGTCAGCTGCCAAAAAAGAAGCAAAGCAACAAAAAAAAAAAATTCCCCCTAATGGGCTTTTTATATCAGGCAAGAAAAGGGTGTGAACCAAGGGGGAGCTTTCAGATTTTTGTTATAAATGTGGGGGGGGGAACACAAGCAATCAGAGAGGAGTTGCTTTTCATTCTTGCCTGCACCTTTTAAACCAGCTGGTATTTATGTGGAGAACACTGTGCAGGGCCCCCGCCCTCCTGGGGCCATGTCTGTGTCATCCTCCTGCCTTTCGGGAGATGGGAAAATGAAGCGGTGTACCGCTAAATATAAACTGGCAAACAGAAGGCTGGTGGTTTTCAGTCCTCAGAGGCAATCGAGGTGGGGGTGGATGAGGGAGGGGCTCGGTTACCTGATAAAACGGCGATTGTCTCCCCAGAGAACGCGGGTAGATAAAATTATTTTGAGTGGGAGCACAATAGTGGAGGTGCTTATGATAAGCCTTGCACTTCTTTGGAAAAAAAAAAGGAGGCAAATAAGATAAGCCGCTGCCTCAAGGTAAAGAGCAAAGAGGTGGGGTTTTGGGAGGGGGGGACGCAACTGACACCATATTCCTCCTTCCGACGTTTCTTTATCGTGTCCTCGTCCAAGTTTGTGTCATAGAATTTATTTGCATAATTCACACCTACTCCCTGCTTTCTTCAGCAAATAGCATCCAGTTTAAGTCATTTAAAAATATTTCTGAAGGGAAGGCCTAAGGGCCCAGCGTGGTCGATCGGCAGCCGACCAGTCGACGCACGGCCATATGGTTCTCCGAGTCCCCACTCCGATACCCGCCGTTACTTTGGCCACAAATCTGTCACGGTTTAAGCTCCACACCTTTCGGCAGACAGATTCCTCTTTGCAAAATGTCTGTGCTATTTTTAGCCATGAATCTTTATGTCTGTTTGCGGTCGGCTTCTGGAAGTAGAGTATAGCTAAGGCAAAATGCCGCCTTTGCTGTCCAAGCACTTTTCAACCTAAACAAACACATCCCCAAACATCTGACCAATTACCTAATAATTGCGCTGAGGGGGGCAAAAAGTTCGGCCATGGTCTTGTGCCAAGAAGGAGCGTGTGACACGAGGCTGAGAACAAAATGACATGATTTTCGTCACGCAGTTACATCAATGAGAGTGGATTTTGCAGCTTGGACCAGGCCTTTGATAGGCAGAGCCCTCAGGGGGTGGAGCTTAAGGAAATTTTTTTTGTCAGAAACACAGATGTAAGATAATACTCATCAATTATTGTCCATTAAAACTAATTAAAAATTCAAATTAAATAAACATTTTAAATGAGAATATTCTGTGATTTTGTTTAGATTTTACTGCAAACTGTAGAAAATATTTCATGTTCTGCTGGTTTTAATTTACTATCGTTCACCGCTAAAACTGAAGCAGTGACAATGTTTTTCACCATGTTTGTCTGTAGAGTTAACAAAATATCTCATGAACCAGAGAATGGATTTTAGTTACCATTGGATGCACATTTACAACTGAAAATTGTTGTTCCTATTACAATTTTACAGATACTGAGTTTAGATTTGATTTGACAGTAGCTGAGAGTCATTATTCATAGCAGATTCTTTGAGATAGGTCACATAAATTTTCTCATGTTGTGTTTTTTTTTTCCTTTTCCAAGGTTTCACCAAAAGTCAAATACAAGTTATTTGTCAACATAAGACAATCTTAGATTAAAACTCTGGCTTGAAAAGCATTTCCTGAAAGGAATGCTAGATCTTAATTAAGGATGTTCTTTATTTAAATTAAATTAAATGTTGGTATACTCTCTGTTAAAAGGCTAAAGATGAAACAAAAAGCTACATCTGTTTTTTGTTTAACTCATTTTAAAAGCAGGAAAATTTAAAAGACCAAATTCTCCTTGACTTGTATGTCTTCCTTTTGAACAAGTTATGTAAGAAGTGACGAACGCTTTGTTTTGTACTTTGAGTCTCCTGGTATTTTCCTTTTTGTTTTTTTTTGTTTTTTTTGCCTCTTTTGCCATGATGATTCAGAGAACCCGAGAGAGCCTCTCTCCAGAGATCAGCAGTAACAGCAGCAGCCTGGCAGGTATTTTCCTTCATAAAGACACTTTGTTTAGTTCCACACTGAGTATTTTTGTCTCTACATACCTTACGCTTTTTTATCCCATTGTCCCCCCTCCCCTCACGTTATTCCCATTTGTTGGCCTCTGTCATAATTTTCTTTAATTCTTTCTGTATTTTAGTCTGTCTCATCCTCCCTCTGCCTTTTTAAAAAAACGGGTTTGGTTTGTTTTGACTTCTGCCAGCAGTCTTTAAACTAGCGTAATTAAACATGCGTGTTAACAAAGGCAGCTAATGAGCAATACAACAGTAACAATAGGAGCTGATTAGACAAAGACGGGCTGATGGAGCTCCCTGTTGGAGTTTCTCTACCTGAAGACACCTGTCCTCCGATGTCTTTTGTTACTGGAAGTTCACCGAGCATAATTGTTATAATTGTAGCTCAGCATCAAGTCATCACGCTCTGTCTTTTAGAATCATACTTTTAATAGACACTTTTTATTATTTTTGCCAGTGTTTTTGCAACATTATTAGTAACAATTCTGCTCCGCGCTGTTTTGCCACTTATGCAGATGCAGGTCCCTGGAATACACATTGTAAGTCAAAAACTGTTATCTTTCTCAAACTTACCACTTTTTATGTCTGACTGCTCTTGGCATCCCAGTAAAGCCACAGCTCTCTGTTGGTCACTGGTAGCTGAACTGGAGCGATCTTGGATCATTCCAGCTTTTACCAACAGGCTTGCATTTTATTTATGTGACAAGAACAATAAGCTTATTCTGAGCCTTGTAAAATCTAACATTACCTACTGAATAGGAAAGTCTGTCCACTTTCAGTTCTATGGTTTTACGTATCAGGACATGATAAAATGATATTGTTTTTAACAGGTTCTATTACTCACATTTAAAAATTGCACAACAGAATCAATCGTGTTGTTGCTTTTTAACAAAACATGGAAAAGCTATGTGAGAAACCAAGTTAATCCCTGATTCAGCAGCTTGTAGAATCACTTCTTAGAAGCAGTAATTCTCAGTAGTGGTTTTCTGTAGGACTTTATCAGTGTCTTACATGGTTGTGAAGGAATTTTAGTACACTCTTCTCTCCAGCATTGCATCAGTTCATTAAGGTGTGCAAACATCCTCTGCTTTCTGAAGGCCCCATCACAATGTTTCAGCCAGGTTTAGGTTCTATACTTTGGACCATTACAGAACATTGTTTTCTTTTTAAGCCGTTCTGTTATTACTGCTGTGTTTGGCATCATTGTCCTGTTGCATCTTGACCCAGTTTGGTCCCAGCTTCAGCTGTTGGACAGATGTTCTCACACTTGACTCTAGAATTATATGTTCTACAGAGTAGCTCATGACTCAAGGAGCCCAAACCATCAGCCCTCCATCGCCATGTTGGCAGTTGGTATGAGGTGTTTGCTGCTGTGCATTATGGGTAAACACCTGTACTTTGATATGGTTTTGTTCCAAAAATCTTATAATCCCTTTAGATGAAACTTTCCACACCTAAGCCAATATATCACATTGTTTTGAGAGAGAGAGGCTTTCTCCTGCAGCCCATCCAAACACACCACACTCATTCAGTCCTGTTGTTACCTTCAACCTTTAACCTGCTAACTGACGCCTGTAGATTCTGAGATGGAGCTAATTTTTCTGAGAATTGCACAGTCTGACTTTTGGGGTGAATTTGCTGCCACTCCTGGGAAGACTGGCAGATGGACTCTAGTTTGGTAAAATGACCTATGAGCCTTCCTGATTTATGGGCAGCAGCAGTTGCTACTCTGATGTCTTTACTCTTTGGCATTGTGTTAAGAAACAACTGTGTGCTCCAGAACAGCTAAAGCTCCAGCTTTTCTACATGTGGTCCCACTGACTATGATCAGTTAATCAATACATTTGATCATCAGCTCCACATTGGTAAGAAAAATTCAATAGCAGCAAGTTTTGCTTTAATCATTCATTTTACATTGAAATTATGCAGGCGTTACAAATTATTGATGGCAAGGACTTTGTTTTATAAAAACTAGAGAATTGACAACAAATATAAACATAAACATGATTTAAATAATGGTTTGGCTTGGATTTAACTGCTTACTTCCTGCTAGTGCTGCACCGATTATTCCAAATAATTGATTATAAAAATTAGTCGACATGGAGTTTATCATTGAATATTTGTAATATTTAACCACAAATGTTCATTTGTATCTGCAATGAAATACACAAACTCCTGAAGAAGTGGTGCCGGCCTGCAAACCACAGAAGTAGCCTCAGCGTGTACATCAAAGAGCAAACACAAAGACGGTCACATCGAATAGGCTAAAAAACAAGAATTAAACTTTCAAAAGTTGGCTACATTTTACCAAAACTAAACCAAAGAAAGTAAAACAGACTTGATCATTCCATGGCAGCACAGCAGCAGTAACATCATGATTACCTGAAACGTCCTCTCCAGATGGTAAGTTTCACAAAGTTAAATTGTTCATCAGGCTGATGCCTTATAAATCTTATTTTCAGGGCCTGATCACTTCATCTATAATTTGAGTTTGTTTACCTTTCAGGAAACAGTTCCTGGAAGCAGAACTATCAGTTCTGCTACCACTAGCTAAAGACTTAAGTGCCATCTGATCACTGAATTACAGTAATAATCCATCCTGTCTCATCTTTCCCCGTTTTTTTGTTTGTTTGTTTTGAAGACTTATTTGAACATTTGGACTGTTAGATCCAGCAAGATTGAATTTTTTTTTTTACTTTTATGCACTTGAATGTCACTTTAACCAAAAATATTGTTTAGTTTATTTTGACTTGCAAAGCTCCGTCTACACCCTGCAGGGCAGGTAACGGCCCTGCATGCTGGGGGAGAGGTTGCTGTTTTGAGTTATTTGTACATTGACTGTTTGTTTAAAAGACTACTTGCGGCTTAATGTGTATTTAATTTCATTTTTCTTATGATCACCCATTTTAACGTTAGAAATACATGTGATTAAGCTTTTAAGCTTAAGTTTTATGGGTCATTATTTTTAATTAGCTATGGGAACTTGTTATGTTAAGGTGGAAAGACTGGGTACAGGGTGACATTCTCAGGTGTGAGCAGGTGAGATGAGATGTGTACTGGAGCTGGAACAGGAGGCACACTCACAGGAATTATAGATGGATGTTGTGACAAAAACAACAGTAACTAATCAATTAATCAAAAAATTAAAATTAATCAGCTATTAAAATAATCGTTAGGTGCAGCCTTACGTCCTGCTGCCAGTGAATACATTAAACACAGTAGTTTTCATAAAACATGCACAGTTTGTAACACCAAAGCTTTTGTAAAGTAGAATAGAAAACTACTAAAGTTCTATTATATTACAATTTTCATGCAGTTTGTGTGAAACTTCCAGAAAAATGGGGATAGAATTGCACCATATAGGTTATTTGCACCATGTTTTTTGGAGGAGAGGAGACCTTTTAGTGGTACAATAGTGCTTTTACATGGAGAAGCAGCAACCTGACACACTGTAAAGTACTTGTGAAAAGCCCTCAAAATACACAGGGAAATGAAGTAGGCTACAGATAAGAGTCGACTTGTAAAACATACTTATATTTCCGTCAGCGGGGTGCGCGGTGTTGAAAGGAATGCATTTAACCTGTGATTCATGCATGGCAAGAAGTTGTCGGGCAGAGAAAAGAACAGCAGTTAAACTGTGGAGGTAAGACAGCTTGAATAAAGTATGGCTAAGGTCATACCATCTTATGAGAATAATTTGATACGGTGCTTCTTTCTCAGAGGCTTTTCCTGCAGGGAAAAGGTTTATATCTTTTTACTTTTTCTGCTCCCAAAGGATGGAGAAAGGTCTAATGGTATTAAAATCTCATGAGCAGGTTTGAATTACTTCAAAAAGTGCAGCCTTTGCTTCATGCCACAGCTCTTTAAACCTTTTGCCTGCTTTTTTTTTTCTTTTCTTTTTTGTTTTACCACACACTTGATTAAAACTGGAGTCATTCATTTAAAATTGCTTCTTTCAAAGAGGTCAATTTCCTGCCGACTCTTGTTTAAATTAGTTTACAAAAGGGTGCGTTTGACTCTGGAGGAAAGTACAGATGAGTATCAACATATTGTACAGCATGGGATATTTCATTTGTAGAAATAACTCTATCTTAGTTTAGCAGAATAAAAAAAAATGGTTTTGAATTGTATCTTTTCCTGACCTTGTGTTTTCTGCTTACCTTCTCAGCTTCCGCCTATTTTCATGCAGCAGGAAACACAAGTGTTGTTTAGCTGCCTGTTTCCAGCTTTACACGTTCCTTCCTGTTGAATTTACATACAGTTCCAATTCTGATAAAAGTTGGGATGTTGTGTAAAATGTAAATAAATCAGGTTACAATGATTTGCAAATCTCATAGACCCACATTTTATTTACAATGGAACATTTATTTATTAACCATTATTTAACCAGGGATAATCACACGGAGATCACAGATCTCATTTGCAAGGTAGGCCTGAGATTTAAAGCAGCCTAAGATGCTTTTTTTTTTGGCCTGTGGGAGGAAACCTTAGTATCCAGAGGAACCACCACAAGCATGAGGAGCACGTGCAAACTCTGCAGAGACAGACCCTAGGTCCCTGGCAAAATTAAGGAATTTTCCAAGTTTTGAAAAAGAAAAACAAAAGAATTAAATTTTCAAAATGTTGCTGATTTTCTTACCTGTTTTTAAGGTAAAGGTACTGTGCTAGTTGAGTGTCGTAGGTTCCTTTTAAGTCACGCAGTGATAGTTTCATCCTAGGCTTTTTTGTTTTTAATGGTCTAAAAAGATTTAACATAAGTAGGTTTTAAAGTTAGTCTGCAGGTAGTACATCACAGCTGGACTTGATTTTTCAGCTGCTCTTCACCAACAAATGTCTGAGCTCTTCCAATCAGGCAGATTTACAGTACTTGAACCAATGCTCCATCTGGATCGCCTCCACTAAGCAGGTTGGCATCATTTGAATCAGGGGAGCTGCTGCTGCTACTGTCTGCCAATCTTCAAGAGGAATTTGCTATTCAAATTTATTCACTACTTATTTTGCCGGCTAAAAATACGTATCTCAAATAAAGCACATTGTTCTGTCAGGAGTCAAGAAGTGGGTATCGGAAGCTTTGAAGAACATTTGGGGTCTGCCTGTCTGTCCTGAACAGATATTATTGGCAGTGTCTGCTACAATATCTGGGAGCTAGATGTGAAAGATCAGAGTGATATCTAACCTTGTGGGATTTTCAGCCCTGTTGGGACTCCGAATCGAGGTTAACCTCTAAAGCTGTCACCTTCATCTGTCCCCCTTCTCCTCCCTGCAGTACTCTGAACTCCCTCTGCCAGAGAGTTTCTGCTTAAACTGCAGAGTGCCACCCAAGTTGGCCAAAGTGCACTTGCAGTCAGATCAAAGTCGTTTATTCTTTGGCTCGGCGGCGTGTGAAAGGTGATAACATTGCTTTGTGGGTCCTCGGATGCTTGGCTCTGGGCAGCAACGTTTGCCCCACACCAGCCTTTTTCGTCTAGAGACAGACAAGGCATCCTAAGCCTGAGCTTTCTTTTCTTCAAATTGTAATTAAAAGGGAATAATTATTTCTCAGCAGTCGCAGTCCAAACAAACAGACTGACAGCACTCTCTCTCTCTCTGTCTCTCTCTCTCTGTTTTTATTTTACCCCATTCGGTGAAGGCCCACAGTTGATATCTCCCTAGTGTCTTTTTTATAAAAAGCTTTCTGAAGCTGCCACTTCTTGGTACTATTATCTTTGTCTCCAGCCCTGGCTCTTCGTCCCTGTACTGGAGCTGCTGGCACTGGCCTTGCTCTGCCATCTCTCTGGTCCACGCTCAACTTTTTCTCCCCACATAAAAGTGGCTGCCCGCTGAGAGTCCCGACCACGTGGCCTGGGCTGTACCTTTCGCTCCCAAACTTTCCTGACCTAATTAGTGCTGAATTAAATCGGACAGGATGCATTCATTATTAATTTCCTGGGTCGGGGGTCTTGAAATAGACATTGGACATAAAGATGGAGCGTTTCAGAGTGGTGAGGTTGAATTAGAAGCTCTCTGGCATCGGCTCTCCCTCGTTGTCTCCGGGTTCATTTGAATGCAGAATGGCAGCAAAGCTAACTCTGAAAGACAAAGTGAGTTAATCAGTGCACTTTGCATGCATATGTGTTCTTTTTTCTATTTTTGTCTAAAGCTTTGATGTCTATAAAAAAATCTTCCAATAAAGCATGTTTTGTTTTAATTATGGTTAAATATTTTCTTTAAAGCATCAGTCAACAAAAAATGAATTATAAGTTTTATATAAACAGATTACACATTAGTATTTTGTTAAAATATTCAGTCATTAAGTTGTTGATTTCTCGAAATTGACAGTCATATTAAAATTTCTTTCAGCACTTTTTACTTTCATATGTTACTGACATAGAAACGTTTGCATCATATTATGATATAGTCTACTGCAATACCATGCTGCACAAACATTACTGTACGATGTGATGCATAACATAGTAATACTATATAGTATATAGTACAATACATTAGTATTCAATGCAATAATATACTATGCAGAACAATACTATTAATACAAAATGATAAAACACAATTTGATTTGAGACAAGACAAATTAGAATATGTCATACAATATAAAACATTTGTTTATTACAATTCAATATGATACAATACTTTACAACATGATATAGTATGACGCAATACCACACTATACAAAATAAACTAAATATGTTATGATTCAACACATTGTGTTACAGTATAAATACTACTCCATCCATCCATCCTTGACTTCTTCCAGAGTTGGGTTGTGGCAGCAGATTGAGCATGGAGGCCCAGATGTCTCTTTCCACAGCCTCCTCTTCCAGCTCTTACAGGAGGATTCCACTGTGTTCCCAGGACAGCCAAGAGACATTTGGCTGTCTCAATTCAGGGGCTGCAGCCCACGTAGTAGTGCGCATTTGTAGGCCAGTTATGTCACTGAACCGTGCAGTAGGCTCATGTGGCCAACAACTGCGGCCCACAAATCTCTGAAAACATAGACTGCATTTTAGTATCCTACATGGCTGACGGTACGTCAGGATTCATTGTGCCTCCAGCAAACAGAAAATGAAGATGGTGGAGTTTGAGAATTTATCGAGGATCAAATAATTTGGTTTTAAATGTATGTTTAGCAATTTGGCTGATGAAAATTTTGATGCAATGAGATGTTAAATAAAATGCAATTAAAAGTACTGATACCGGAGTGAAACCTAAATTATTAATGTTTTTTTTTTTTTTTTTTTTCATGCCGCGTTTTTAATAATGCATTTTATTTGATTAAAACCCTCATGAAAAGACATGTAAGTACATGTTTCTATGCATTTTCAGTGTGAAGGTTTGTAATATAAAATGTAACACTATGGTAACGGGGTAGTGTGTACCTCAGTTGTTTTATGCAGGTGCCTGGACTATGAAGAGTGTGGCCTCTGTGGGCCACGATCTACATAGGCTGCAACCACTGAATGAAGACACAGCTATAGTCTCTTCAACATGTCTACTTGCCAGTGACCAAACAATCAGCAGGACTAATATTAAACTTTATCAACAGCTCATCTGTCATCTACAGTCTCATTGACATACAGATGAAATAGCCTAAATAAACAGAGTGCTCTATCTAGAAAACAGATTTTTCCACGCTTGCCTTAAGCTCAGCAGACTAATAGGGTTCAGGTCCTTTAGTCTAAAGATGTCAGCTGTAGGCTTGGGAAACACTGTAAGCTGGTACCTCCTGTGGTCAACAAAAAGAAAGCTGAAGGGTGTGGCCTTGGTGGGCCGTGACCTATGTAGGCTGCAACCACTGAATGTAGACACAGCTATAGTCTCTTCAACATGCCCTAGGTTTTTCTTGGAGTCTCCTCCCAGTTGGACGTGCCCGAAACACCTCCTTACGGAGGGGCTGTCTTTACCAGATGCTCAAACCACCTCAACTGGCTCCTTTCAGTGTAGAAAAGCTGCAGCTCTACTCCAAGACTTTTCTTCATATCTACATGTCTCATCCTATCTCTAAAGGAAAGTCCAGTTACCTTGTGAAGTAAACTCGTTGACCACCTGTATCCTAGGTGTGAAAGTAAGCCAATATCGTCTGATACTGCAAACCAGAGCAGCTGTCTGCCAAAAAGCCATCATTCAGAACCAGTCCTGGTGGCACTTTGTGCCAGAATAGATCCGTTAGCAATAAGCAATCTAAAACACAACAAAATCTGTTTATAATTTTTTTCCTATTCCAAATTGTTTCTGAACTGTAGGTGCTGTTCTGGAGCCTCAATGCTCTTGCCTTGCTTCTGTCCCCTCGGAGGTCGAGGCTTTCGGAAAAACTTGAACGTCTACGGTTAATGTCTGTCTGCTTGTTATAAAATATCCCAATTAAACACAAAAGGAGGGTATCTAGTTGGGTTTTATGTTATTTTTCAAAAATACAACACAGCTCAACTCGAAACAAAAAACAAAACAAAAAACTGCTAATGAGGTTTTGACTGGAGATTTTACTTACACTACATGAGAGCACATGTGCGTTTACTTCCAAAACACAATGTTTGCCAAGGGGATAGGTGTGTTCAATTTAATGGGACATTTTACCCAGGAAAAAAAAAACAAAACAAAACAAAAAAAAAATGCTGCTTGCATTGGGGCAGGATGAACAACAAGTCACTAATCATCTACAAACTTTTAAATAAAAACTGGAAACAAAAATTTTCATTTTAAACTTGACAACAATGCAGAAAACAGAAACTTCTTTATTCAAAAGATAAGACAGGAAAACTGAAGACTAAAAGTTCCATCCATCCATTATCCATACTCGCTTCTTTTTAGGGTCACTGGGGTTACTGGTGCCCATATCCATTAGTCACTGTGCAAGAGGTGGGGTACACCCAGGACAGGTCGAAATGTGAATGGTTATATTTCCAACATGGAAAACTGGGATATACTCCATGCCATTATGTAAGAATATGTGTCAGTGATGGTTTTTGTCATAGTATCTGCAATAATTTAACACTAGTTTCACCCCTGCTGTATCCACAATCTTGTTCTTTCATTTACTACCCAAAGTTCGTGAACATAGATGAAAGTAGGAACGTAGACCAAACTGTAAACAAAGAGCTTTAAAAAACTTGAAACATTTGTTTTGGATTTATTACTTATCCAGCATTGTCAAAAATACACATACAAAAAAGGAAACTTAGATAGTAAAAGCATCGTCCTTTGGTTTGACACTTAGGACAATTTACACTTTAAAATAGTATTTTACATGTTCAAAGCAATAAAAAAAAATCTAATCAAACTTGATTTCTTTCATGTCATTAGTTTTGTTTTCTTGAATACTGTGGTTCAGCTGAACTACTTGCCAATGACCAAACAATCAGCAGGACTAATATTAAACTTTATCAACAGCTCATCTGTCATCTACAGTCTCATTGACATACAGATGAAATAGCCTAAATAAACAGAGTGCTCTATCTAGAAAACAGATTTTCCACGCTTGCCTTAAGCTCAGCAGACTAATAGGGTTCAGGTCCTTTTGTCTAAAGATGTCAGCGGTAGGCTTGGGAAACGCTGTAAGCTGGTACCTCCTGTGGTCAACAAAAAGAAAGCTGTTGACTACTCGTGGAGTTTCTTTGCAATCTATGGGGTGGGAGATGGTGGGGAGTGTGGGTTAACTTTGGGTGCAAAAAGTAGAAACAGCAGAGGCATCAAAACTCATTATTTATGGAGTTAAAACACGCCTAATGCATTCGGAAACGCTTTGCGAAACAAGAATGAATAATTTGCCAATCTATAATCAGACTGCATATCTGAATGTATTAGTATGTTTTTTCTTTTCTTTTATGAGAAATTTCTGTAAACAAAAAGTGCAGACGTCCAGCAGAGGAAGAAAGTCCAAAGGTCAGGCGAGCTTTGTCAGACGATTGACTATACTAATTAAAAGCCCCTGAGTTTAGATTGAAATAAAAATGCAAATAACTGCACACTTTAGAGATGGGTATAATTGAGTGGATTTGACTCAGCAGTATGTGTTTCATCTCATGACTTCTGTAAAAGTAGAAATAACTTTCTGTACTGTCAATCAGCATACAAAGGTCTTTATATTTTAATGCAGTCTTTTCAGTTTATGCTGTCTGGTAATGGTAAATGGACTGTACTTATATAGCGCCTTTCTATCCAACCAGGATACTCAAAGTGCTTTACACTACAATCTGT
>JARVJO010000186.1:10722075-10740833 GCA_031762555.1 Cynodonichthys magdalenae | reverse complement strand
TCTATAGGTGACTTAAGTAGTGTGCCCCATAGTCTTTGTGCTTAGAGTTACAATTTTTGACGCAAGCCTGACCCGAACTTCGGGTCAGGTCGAGACAAAATTATTTGCTTGATGGGCGGGCCGAGTCGGGTCAGGTCTGGGCTTCTAAATGAAAATGCACGACACAAAATTGTGCCAGTCTACTTGTTGTAAAAGATGAGGAGGCAGTAAGTTTACCATGTTGGATGAGGAAAGAAAGAAAATACAGTGAAGAAATTAAGACTGAAAAAAAAAAAAACGTGCTGCTCATGCAGTTGTTTAATGCCCTGCCTGTTATGGTGCTGTTTACAAGTGCTTGTGTAACCGTGGGCGGTCAGTTTGTTCAAAACCTCACGGTTATCTGCTCAGCTTCGTCCTTCACGTCTCTCCAGGAAGTTTTGCCTTTCCCAAGATCGCCAAAGTTAGACCATTGTTCTATCACTGCTTTCACCATGTTGTTGTATCGCACCACGCACTCATATTCCAAAACAAAAGCAGCTCTCTCCACCTTTCCTCTGTCAGTCAATCCAAGAGCTAATCCACAGGCAGCATTCTGCTGACGTCAAAACCGTAAGTGTGCCGTAGCCTACTCGCTCCGAACCACTGGAGGGTAGGTTCGGAAACAGCCCGGCTGTGCACGGTTGGAACCATTGGAGACACATTCGGCTGACGCTGAACCACATACAAGCGCGTCGGTGGAGAAGGGGTTAAGATGGAGCTGGAAAGTAGAGAAAAGGCTAAAAATGGGAGAACTCACTCTACAGAGCCACAAAGTTAGTAAAGCTTAATTAATATAACATGTTGGGTTTGCTTCGAGTTCGGGCCTCTTATTTGAGTTCATTTGGTGGGTTGGACTCGGACATAATGCTGATGGGCTCGGGCTGGGTTGGGTCAGATATTTTAGGCCAGAATGAAACTCCACCTGTTTATGAACTGCTGCCACACAAACAAGTTAAAGCTGTGGAGACATTTTCAAAACCATGAATCAGGTTTTTTGTGTCTGATGGCACAAGATTTTGCTACATTACAGATATGTTTTTACTGCTCCCTTTATAGGGACATGATCTGTATAACTGCATTTTACCAACTTTTGTGTTGCAAGGATAATGAGTTCAGGTGGCACACATAACCTTAAATGTTAGATCAAACCCTGTTTCCATCATGGGAGAAGAAGTGGAGGTGGTTGAGGGATATAAATACCTCTGTGTTCATCTGGACAACAGACTGGACTGGAGACTCAACAGTGAAGCAGTCTACAAGAAAGGACAGAGCAAACTGTAGTTCTTGCAAAGAAGGATTTTACATAAAATCAAGAACATTGTGGACAACCCTGACCATCCTCTTTATCTGACTGTCATAGAAAAACAGAGCGTCTTCAGTCGGAGGCTTCTTCATTTTGTTGTAATACAGACGCTACAGAAGATCTTTCCTGCCCACAGCAATCACCATCTACAATAAGTCTTTAGTTAAATGAGTTACAACAACATCTAACTTCCCTCTGGGATCAATAAAGTCTTTTTGAATTGAATTAAATTAAAAGCATTTATGTGCAAAATGTTTTGAACAGCATCAAAGAATGAAGAAAGGTGCATGTATTTAAAAGTGTATTATAAATTGCATGCTTTGAAACACCTTTTATGACGATCCTTGACATCGAACATTATTTTGCCACACTAATACTCAGCTAGCCAAGAAGCTAGGAATGAGTATCGACTAATACCGACTTGCTGCCTTTTTGTCCTTGCATTGATAAAATCTGATCCATTTAATTAATAAAGTGTCTGCAAGCAGTTTTGTTTTACACAAATGGTTACTTGAAAGAAAAGCGTGTATAATGTGCGTATAGAAAGGTCTCTGCTCAGAAAAAGGTTTTACCTACATTGTCAGAATTTAAAAATGTCAGTCAAATCTGATCAGTGTGACTTCTTTCTTAAAATTTGCTTAAGTATGCACTTATCCAGTTCATGTTTTTTTGAAAGATTATACACTGGAAAAAATATGATACTTTGACCTTTATCTTTTATGAAAAAAGTTAATTCTCATACAAATAAAGTAGGTGTGTAAGACTGACATATAATTTTTCAGTAAGGACTGATGCAGCATTGGATTTAATGGCAAAAAAATGAGCTGTAAAATCAAAAACAAAATAAAGACTCATTATCAGGATTTATATCATGACAGGAGACAGAAAACCACAGAGGGAACAGTGCTGCATTAATTTGATTAGTTTGTCAAATAGACATGTTTTTGACGATACTTGTAGAATAATGATCTGCAATAATTATCTTGAGTGTTTTGAAATAAATAGGAACATTTCTGTTCTCAGTTGTTTTATGATGGATTTTCAAAATATATTTTTTTTGAGTAGAAAAAAAAACAGGATACAATGAGACTTGATAAATTCTTAATAAAATGTTTCTCTTTGCACATTTGGCTCAGGAAATATGTCGCCTTGCTTCACAGTTGGTGCATTGCTCGCTGTATCATAAACTTCAGGAGCAATTAATGAAATTATGATAGAGAGCTGGAGTTAGTTCAGGCAAGCATGCAGCATTTCCCTCCTGAGTATTTATGTCTTGATTTTTGTGTGTATTTTGGTAAAGAGTGCAACTTTTCACTTGGCGGGACTCCTCTTAATGACCGTTGGCTGCCAAATGTTTCTTCAGAAGCCATAAACATCATTTTTCCCACAGCCTGCTCCCAGAATATGCAAAGCAAAAATAACCATCTTAACTTTATGCTGCGTCCGATCCAATTAGGAATACTTTGAAAAGTTCATCACTGATTGCCAGACTCTGCATTCTTTAGTCAGGACTGCTAAGGGGCAAACAACCGTTTTTCAACCACTTAAAGGAAGAAAAACAAGATTCGCCTGCAGATTGTTCGTTTAAAGATATGACCCCCTAAAACAAAACATTGCAGTTGTTACATTTCGTTCTGGAGATCAGGTCAGTGGCCTTCAGTAAAAAAATAAAATAAAATAATAAAAAAAAATATATATATGTATATATATATATATATATATTTAATGAGGTTCAGAGTTGCTTTTGTGTGATTGGATGCATTTTGTTAAACAGAAAAAATGTCTCTTATCTTCATCCTTACTAAAGAGGTGAGGAAGAGCTTTGTGTGGCTCTACATTTTGCAGCAGTTGGCAAAAATTACAAAAAAATATTCATCACCTGCTGCAAAGTGGAAGTAACATTGTTTTTGCTCATGTCAGTGTGCATAAATTCATTTGTCTTGAACCCTACTTTATTTTGTAATGAGCACCTAAGGGTGTATTCACACCATCCCTGTTTAGTCCGTTTTAAATGAACTCTAGTTTGTTTGCCTAGAAAGTTTGGTTCGTTTGGGGAGGTGTGAACGTGTAATCAAACTCTGATGTGGACCAAAAAGTGAACTCCATCTAAAAACATATGTCTCGGTTCAGTTGAAGTGAATTCTGATGTGGTTCGAATACACGTGTGAAAGCAGACCAGAGCTAGAAGCTGACTATAACACAGGACATTCTGAGTAGTAAACAAAAACATGACTGTTAGGTTAATTGATAACTCTAAATTGTCCCTAGGTGTGAGTGAGAGAGTGAATGATTATTTGTCTCGTTTGTCTCCATGTGTCCCTGTGATGGACTTGCGACCTGTCCAGGGTGTACCCCGCCCCTCGCACTGTGACGGCTGGATATGGGCACCAGTGACCCCCGTGACCCTAAAAAGGAAGAAATGGGTATAGATAATGGATGGATGGACATTCTGAGTATTAATAGTAATAAAGTTACTCAAATACCTTGCTGGATGTCTGTATAAGGTGGACATCACTACTATGAAGTTAGATGCGCTCCCACTTGGTGATCACAGCCTCACACGGAGCGGTTTGAGCCACCTTATGTGGAAACAACATTCTTCACGATTCCACATTATCTTCCCCTCATGCTAAGCTCATTGATGAAGACTATTTGCTTGACACATTTGCCAAAAATAAAAGGGAAATCCTACAATCACTAAAATCCGACATCACTACATTTTGTGAAGAATAAAGTTGCGTTCAGTGTCTTCTGAAGTTTTCATGTCGTTTCATTCAGTGGTTCTTGGTGCAGCGCCACCACAGGCGACAGGGTAAACAGGTTCTTCACAGGGTTTAGTTCATTTGACACAGAGCAGTGTGAATGTGAACCACATCAGCTGAAAATGTAAACAAATATTGCAATTTTGTTCCCCAATCGAACCAAATCTACTGGACTTAGGTTTAAATAGGACCTACAATCCATTTCAAGATTACAACAATTACAAAATACATAGGTGCTTTCCTCTGATAGAAAGCTTGTCTGAGTCTAAAACAATTGACTTTGACTTTATTGCACATAATGTAAAAAAAGAATAAACAAATTTAAAACAAACAGCAAACAAAAAGAAGAACCATAGTGAATTATATATACACGTTCAACGGATAAACTTATTTTTTACATCCACCTTACATCTATACAATCCTCCAATAATTGCAATTCATGATAACTTAGTTTTAACATTCTTTCTTTTTAGTTGTTTAGTTAATAATATAATAATAAAATTTGTAATTATTACAATATTATTTTGTTTGCAAGTATCCCAATGTGACAGTGCTTGTTTGTGTAAATCATTTTTAGAGATAGATAGATGTGAAGAAATTTATTGGGGTTTGTTTACTTATTGATTTTTAAAAGCACTACACATTCTGTAGTTTTTTCAGTGAGTATTGATGTATATTTTTTATAAACTATTGTGTGATGATTTTTATGATTCAAATGAGGATTTTATGTACATGCTTGTCTGGGTGGCTATAACAATATGGCCGCACAGGGCAGTAGGTGCATTTAAGTTTAGATACATGCCTGAAAACACTCACAACACATACTAAAAGCTGATTTAACATTAGTTTGCAGGAAAATTGTCTGTAGACTTGACCCCAGAAGGAATAGGATGCCCCAAGTGATGTAAGAAAATAGGCAGAGTCAGGTCTTGAAGAAAGTGTTTGTGTGTGTGTTAGCTGCCCAGTGAACAGAGATCAAATGGAGAGATAGAAAGAAATAAATAACATCGTTAATGGGCGTTAAAATAATTATTGCCGTTAAGCGTCGGCTGTGTTAACACGATAATAATGTATGAATAAACTGTATAAAAAGTAAATACATTAATAATATAATGTATAATACTCTGGTAATTTGTATGTATTACATTTATATGTAAATTAATTAAACTTTGTTTAGAAGTTCTATTATTAATAAACATTGTACATGAAAAAAATAACTATATGAGAGGTAGAAATTAATATAATTATGCTTTTTCCTACTCCCTTTTAAACAGATAAAAGCATCATTTACCAAATTTATTCATGTCATTTTCTCTTTTTCTCTTTAAAGTACATAAAAATGAAATGTTCTTTTAAGGAATGCACCTCTAATCGCTGATATGGTCAATAAAATCAATTACTGATGGAAATGGTGTGAGATGCTTCAAGAGACCACAAGAGCTGGGACAGAAAGGCGCTCTACCATGCTTCCACTACAACCTACTTTTTCGTTTCCTCCCCCATCTGTTAGGGTTTGGATGCTCCATCCTGCAACAGGGAGTCCAGTGTGACACCCAATGGGGGCGCCTGTATACCCCCAGGCCAGTGGTTGATCTGGCTCTGGATGGTTAAGGCTGAGGCGATGACGGAGGCCTCACTGACTCAGTGGGACCCTGACGAGATGTCTGGGCCGACAAGAATTGGCCTCACACATGCCACGTTCAAAGGTTAAGCGTGCCATTAGGGGCGTCTCACTGAATTCGGTGACTGCAAGCCGGGTTGATGGCCTGTGGTGTTTTCTTCATGATTAGACCGGCCCGCTCATGAATCTCTAAGAGCTGAATGCCAACGAGGTTGTTAGTCGGGGGTCGAAATGCTGCATTCACTGTGAAGGTATAACATGTCTAAAAAAAGAGAGAATGGGGTCAAAGCTCAGCTTTATGCTGATTTCTTCATTGTTGGTTTCACGTGTTCTGGATCTGGCTGAAGCAGAACGATGGTCACTTTTCAGCCTTTTATTAAAAAGAACCTCAAATATCTCCTAGCATGAATGAGCCTTTATGTAAACAATACATATGTTTATTACTTCAGATTTTTCTTTCATAAAGGGATTTTTAAATGCCTTTTGATCAATTGGCAGATTTGCCACATATCAAGTCAAATAATCTTCACAAAAATGAAAAGTAGCATCTGGAAAATAAAACTCAACCTTACCAAGTTACTGATAGATATCTTTAAAATTCTGCTGGGAATAGAATAAAAATTTTAATCGCGATTAATCTCAAGATGTTTTTACAATTAATCGCGATTAATTGCAATTAATTTTTTTTAGAAACGATCCCTCTACTATTGTTGAATGTGTAGTTTTATATGTTGCAATACACTCCATGTGTAACATATTATGTACAGTCTTTTTTATTTTTATCTTCTTATGGTTCCATTTATTTATTCATTAATTTATTTTTGCTGACAACTGTGACCTCAGTATCCATCTTTCATTCCTCCTGTAGTACTCATTTGACATTACAAAAACAAAAACATCTTGTTTTAACCTCATTTTGCTCATAATTTACTGACTCAAAGATGTTTAGAGCCTTTTCTAGGTACTGTTTTATATAGAATACAGGGCAATGCATTTCTAAAAACTTTAAACAAATAAGGCAAAGCAAGCTGGTCTTACTTTTTTTAGTTTTCTCCAACTCGCTGGCCAGCGTTGTATGCAGAACCTCCCTCTGTTTATGCTGGTTTTAACCTGAAGTAATATTTCATGCTAGAACTGCTCCAGTGGTCAGACTTATATATAATACTAAAAAACTGCATGAATCCATCATTAGGTGGCGCTAGTGTAATGTATGAAATATTTTGATCTGTAACTTCTATAAACTTAACCCAATGGCTAATGGTTGTTTGTACTGTATTTTTTTAATTAAATTTATGTAATATATTGTATATATTGTTGTTTATGCAAATTAGCATAATATGCTAAACCTTTAAAAACTACGTATATCCTCGAAAGCCGCAAATCCAACACAAAACTTCTAATATAGCACCTAGATTAGTGGTTCTGCAGACAATGTGAAGGAAAAATAGTTTGGTTTTTCTATGACTCAGTTATGTTTATTTAAGTACAAAGCTAGCTTGTTAGAATTACATATGTTAACACATATTCACATCAAACTTATATCATACATCCAATGCATATTTCTGAGAATGTATTTAAAATTTTATATCAACCAAACTCTAGGGGGCACTAGAAATGCATTAATGGTAATGCCAAGTGACACCAAATTTGTTACACTTACTTAAGACCCCAAACTGAGTTGTTCTGTACAATGTGGAATTGATTGGCAAAAGTGGGCGGGGATTGTAAATAAAATTTAGTAAAGTTAAAGTAAAGTTTTTAGTCTCAATAGCGCACATATTTCTGAATAAGAGAAAGTAGGTGAAATGGAGAGATTACAAGAAGCAGGGGGCACTAGGTTGTAGGACCTAATGGAAGTACTTAGGGTGAACAATTTGTGAAAATGTAGAGTTAATAAAATAGAGGCATCTAGAATAGTTAGGCTACAAGTAGTCTATCCAGGAAAATTGGACGTTTGGTGTAAGGTGCAAAAAGTCCCAGCCAAGATAGCGTGGAGAAAAGTCTCAGGAGTTATTACAAAAATTTGCAATAAACATCAAAGTTAAAAAAAAAACAATAAAGAAATTTTATGTAAAGTGGTATTGACAGGAAAAAAAGGCAGAGACAGTAATAGACATTGCAATGGCAAAGATGAAACTGTTAAAAAATAAATAAAAGTAGCACAGCTGAAGATGAGATTCTACTTGTGAGAAAGAAAGAGGGATAGGATTAGGAATGTGTGATCAGAAATTTATTACAGATGAAAAATGGAAGATAATGTTAGAACGGCAAAACTGAGATGGTTTGAACTTAGTTGGTATACACTGATTTAATGATGTTAATAATGCAGCTGGAAGTAAAAAGACAGAAAAGAAGGCAACAGAGGACATATGGAGAACCTATTTTAAAGACCTAGATATATTTAAGATATTAGGGCCTCAGATAGACCTTATACATACTCCTAAATTTACAACTCTGTGGTGTACACATCAGAGAGGGTGCTGAGGATGACATGGGCCGAGGTGGACATGCATAAACAGGCTTGGACCCCAGTCATAACTGCTTTGCAGTTCTAGTTTTGAATGTTACTGGTGTAAGCACCTACCTTGTCAGGACCATTAATCTTTTTGGGAGGCGGTCCTATTATTGTTGAGTACCATTGGGGATTTAGGGGTTAAGGTTAGGATTTACATCTACAGCTGATTAACTGTATAATAAGCTTGATTCAAGATGTCCACCACAAGGAACTGACCTTAAAAGACATAAATACTATAACTTAGTTGATTTAACAAATACTGAGCTAAAATTTGATGTGGTAATGTGATGTAGTAATTCACAACACACATGTAGTGTGACATCTTATGATATTACAGGAGATGTGCTTTATGTTTATTTCAAGGTTTGAACAAAATGGCTACAACTTACTGTTCTCACTATAAAATGGTCATAGTTTAAAACTGGCATGAAATGTGGTGGGCGATATGTAGTCTTTTTGAAATGCTAGACCTTTAATTTTAGCTGTGAAAGTAAAGGTTTGTGACTTCATTACTTCTCTATTAAGCTGACAGACGATTCAAACAAATGTTGGTTTATTCGCTTGACTTTAGTTTAGATTTTGCTTTTTCCATCCCTGATGTAGACCCATCTTTAGTTTTGGTCTCCTTGTCCGGATTTGGAGCAGACAGCTCCTCTCTCTTCACCCTCAGGCCAAATTAAAATCGAAATTTGTAATTACTCGAAGCACTGGCTTCTCGATCTCTAGACACCTAAATTGGTTGCATCTTAGACACATTACTACTCAAGTCAGGCAGTCTTAATAAATGCACTTGGAAGCTTTTCTGATTGTATTTGAAGCCAGGACTGGCATGGAACTTGTGCACAGCAGTTAAATTTGGCATTGTTCACCAAATTTAGTGTCTTACTGAAATGACAGATGAGCTTTTACTGCTTTACATATCCCACAATACCTAATATATCATGTTTGCTACATTTTGGTTGGTTAATAATGTAGTCGATGCTTAGGTCATTGTTGGGATGGGGGGATAAAAAACAACCCAAACACATTTTGTACAGAAAAGTATTTAATTGTATTGCATCTAGAGTAGGTCGATTCAACTAAATTGCTCCAGAGGCCATGTTTACTCAAAGCCAACAGGTCGGTGGCAGACATCCCCTAGGGGTTGTGGTGGTTGCGTCCTGGTGGGGGTAGGGTGGGGTTGGGGCGTTGTCAATTAATGGTAGGTGAAACACACACTTTGTAACAGAACAAGTATTATTTTCCTTTCCCTTTAAATTAGCTTATTTTGTTACATTGAATCACAAATAATAAATTTTTCATTTACAAATGATTTGAAATGTATTTTTATATTAAATTGTAAAAAGAAAAATTCACAAGTAATTTTTGGATGGAAGTTTGCCATATCTGCTGAACAGCCCTGATAGAGCAATTAAATGAATCTCTATTCTGCTCAAAAAGTCAAAACAAGTGGAGGTTGTGTCTGTCGGCTATATCTTTGTGTTTGTTTTTTTAAGTTGTGGTGGTGGTATGCAAAATTGGCTTTTTTGATCATCATGTTATAATGTCCTTCCTTTATCAAAAACATTCTCAGAGTTTTGCTTTGACTCATTCATGCATGTTTAAAAAAAATCTTGAACTACCCGTGGTAACCATGTGCCACTTAGCACCACCTAATTGTACCTAGCTCCTCCCAAGAGCTCAGTTTGCAGCTGAGCTCTCACCTCACAGAGCACCGCTCCCCTGAAGGATTGTTGTGAAGACGTGCTGAAGTGGGAGTGTTGGAAATATTAGGAGGTTCTTAGAGAGGCCAATTTCAAGGTGTTTAGATAGGCAGTGATGCAAAATCAAATATATTTTGGATATATACAGCATTTTCATAGCAACTGAAGGTAACATAGTTACTTGATTGTGGTATAGAATTAAACTATGTGATTGGAAAATACATGATACCACCCATTTAAAATAATTTTTATGCCATAGGCTCAGAACACAAGAAATTTCACCTGTCAGATATGATGGTTTTCTTTTGTGTTTTAGGGATCACATACAGTAACAGTTTCAGCCCTTAACGGAAACACCCACTGGAGTGCTGCTGAGGTGCATATAGGTTCATCTTTGATGTTTAAAATATTTAATTTACTGTTTGTTTTTTTTTATTAATATTTTTTCTCAATTTCCCTCCCTGTTTCTCACGGGCTTCCTTCAGACAGCAGATGCTTGGTCTCAGGCAGTATAACTAGGTTTAGGAATCAACAACTTGATTAAAGTCTGGAGAACATTTTAAAACTTTTAATTCACACACAAAGTGCCTCTTTTACAGGGTTTAATGTTCATGTATTTTTAAGTCTTACACCTGATCAAGACTAAGATGACAGTCATTGAACTGAGGAAGGGCTTTAACCTCTAAAGCTAGGGAAAAACAAACTATAAATTGATTTTTCTTTTAAACATAGAGTAGCTAAAAAAATGTGTAAATCTATTTGGTCGCGTTTTCTGCTTTTGGACATGTTAAGGTATTGCAGTAAAGTAGTATGTGAAGTTCCAGAGGTTTGCAACACAGATAATTTCAAATCAGTAAAGAAATTTTACTAATTTGAGTGTGTTTTATTATTCTGTAGTGGCTTGACTGAACTCTGTCATTATCGTTATTTTTTTTCTTCTCCTGATTCATTTAAGCGTTTGCCACACATAACATTCCTGCTCTTCTCTAAATACCAAAACCAAATTACCTTCTGTTTTAACATCTCTTACTTTTAAGCTAGCAGTTTTAGGTTTTGCACTAACCTCGACTGTAAGCTTTAGTTTCCTTCTCTTCGTAAAAGAAACTCATTTCCTACAAGCTCAATTTCTTGCTTTTTCATCTTAGTGCAAACATTTGGGAAGGTGATTGGTTACAGCTATGAAGTGCCTGCCTGGAGCTAGCAATGTTTTTATTTTTTAACAAAAATGCTATACAATAATAAGAAGCATCAGAACAAGGAAAGTTTGCTAAGCGAGAGTTTACTCATGTGGGACTCCTGTGCTGATGAAAGTGAGAAGCGTATACACCCTGAATTTGTGACGGGACCCCTTGAAAGCGAGAACTGTTGTTTATCAATTTGTTTTTAACATCACAAAGATGAGACGACGTGCGTTTCAGAGGAACGGTTTGTTTTATCTTGCTTCAAAGCTCCCCCCTCCCTCTCCCATCACACTTTTTTTGTGCTCTTCCATCTCGAGTGTGAAGGAAAGGTTTGCGTAAACATATGCAGAGCTTCGCCCCCTTGAAGAGAGAGTCGTTGGATTCATGTCTGATTCTTTATCCTGTCTCTCGCCTTTCTTTCCTTTTCTTTTGAAAGAAACATCCCTCAAGGCCTGTATACACATTGAATAAGCCTGTTTTGACAAAGCAAGGTGGAAAGCAACGTATGTAACAAGCTGCTCTCTCAGTCTCTTCTTTCTCGGCAGCTCTGTACTTTTTGAGAGGCTTTTCTCCCTCAGTCTTGACAAGGACAACTCCCTGCCCATTTGATGTCGGCTTGACGGTCAAGGATAATGGTGCGTCATGGGACCGTTGTCATCCCTGTCAATAGGATGGCCGAGGGGGGAGGAGAAGGCCCCTGTGATGTTACCTTTTTTTGTAGCAGAGCTAGAATGGTTGCCATTTCTTCCCTTCTTTTTCTTTGGTCGCTGAGGTTGTCTTTTAATGACTTGTCTCTAAGAGCGGTGTTATCTGCAAACCTGATTTTTTTGTCATCTTTAAACAACTTTCTTTTAATATTCCTTTTTTCATGTTTATTTTTTATATTCACATCTTCTCTATGTCAAACAAAGCCTTGAAAACTACTGATCTTTTTTTTTTTTTTTTTGGGATTGAATCTAACAAGGATCCTTTTTTCTTTGATGTAATTAAGCTCCTGAGGCTTGATCTGGGCGTCAGAGTTAATTTTTTTTCCCGAGCATCGCGGGGAGCTATCAGAAGACTTCAGATGTCAGGCACTCTTTCAAGCTTCACGGCACCTCGTTTTTCCTCCACCTCACATAAAAGATAAAGGAAGAGAGTGTGAAAAAACAAACAGACTCTTAATACTCCCGCCGCTCCTTCCTTTTACTGACTAGTACCTCCACAGCCACTTAAAAGTTGTCCTTATCTCTACACCAGGTTCCCCCAGGCCTCTTTTTGTGCAGCCGTTTAAAATTGCCCACCTGTAGCCTGAGGACAGATTGGGAGGGGATGGGTGCTTGAGGATGGTTTTGTTAAATGGGTCTCTGTTGAGCTAGCAACCTGTGTCACTTTAAACTCACCATCACTAATGACATGTCAGAGGACATCCCCAGAGAGGTGTTTTTGTTCCTATGTTCTAACTAGGAAAGGTTGCTTGTTGCTGCCACTGACATTACATTTGTATGTAAGGTTTGGTAGTCAGCCCTTTTAGGCGGGTAAAATGTGGAGGATTAGGTTAAACCTTTCGTATACAACCTCAAGGCCAAAAAAGTTGGAACTCTGTGTAAAATGTGAATAAAAACAGAATTATTTTGTCAATGTCCTAAACCCATATTTTGTTTGCAACATATATCAAATATTAAAACTAAGAGAGTTGACCATTTTGGAAAAAAAAAGTTAGTTTGAAAATATAGTGGGAGCAACACATCTAAAGAAAGTTGGGATAGTGGCAACAAAAAGCTGTAAAAATAAATTATATGAATAGGAAACAGCTGGGTACAAAAAGAGCGTTTTAAAGAGGATTAATCTCCTAGAAATACAAATTGGCAAAGGTTCACCAGTCTGTGCAAAAACAATTTCCCAATATTGTTCTTCAACAAATAAAAACACTTCTTAAACAAAATCTCATAAACTACAGATTGTAGTATCATCAAAAGATGTCAAGAAAAAATCTCTTTGCTCAATCGACAAGGCTGAAATTCAGTGTTAGATGGCCGTGATCTTCAGGCCCTCAGGGGTCACTGCATTAAAAAAAACAGCTCTGTTGTGGACATCACTGCAAGAGTCACATAGAACACAATGCACATAGACAAATTATTGTCTGTAAAAACAGTTCACTGTGCCATCCAAAATACGTTTTAACTCTTTATCATGAAAATAAGGAGTCTTATGTGAACTCTGCCCAGAAATGCTGCCATCTTCTCTGGACCAAAACTAATTTATAAATAACTGAGTCAGTGTGGAATACTGTTCTGTAGTCGGACAAATCCAAATTTGTAATTCTTATTGGAAACCACAGATGGCCCATCCTCCTGACTAAAGAAGAATGGCATCATTCAGCCTTTTATCAGGACACAATTTAAAGTCTATCTCTCTGATTGTATGGGGGTGCATTAGTGCCTCTGGTATGGGCATCTTATATAGCTGGAAAGGCTCCATCACTGAAGAAAAATATACAGTGACAAGTAACCTGAGAACTCTCTGCCCTGGACCAGCTTTAGACTATTATATACTTCCATCCATTTAATGTGAGGCCTTACATATTTCAGCAAGACAATGCTAAACCTCATACTGCATTCATTGCAACAGCATGGCTTCATAATAGAAGAGTCCCCATCCTGAAACAGTCTGCCTTCAGTCCAGACCTCTGACCAGCTGAAACCATTTGGTGTATCATGGAACAAAAAATACAGCAAAGGAAATCCAGGACTATTGAACAGCTAGACTCCTAAATCCGATAAGAATGGGACCATTTTTCCTTTAAAACCTCTAGCAAATGGTTTCCTCAGTTTGTAGAAGTTTATAGACTGTTGTTAAAAGAAGCAATGCTTCAAAGAGGAAAACATAGACCTGGAACAATTCTTTTGAGATGTGTTGCTGCCAAAAAATTAAAAATGACCTTTTTCCTCAAAAAGGGTAAAATCTCCTTGTTTCAGTATTTGAAATATTTGCTATGACCCAGGTCATTTTCAAACGAGTTCTGTAGCCGTCTTCCTGTTTGAAGGACTGATCCGTGACTTGGCATTGTCTCCTGTAAATTGAGTCAGACTTCAGAGAGGGTGGATTACGTTTGTGACTTGAGAGGGTGGAAGAAATGGAGAAAAAGTGGAAAAGGCTTAGAAACAACGCAGTGATTTATTTGTCTTGTCGTTCCAACGTTTAGTCATCTTCAGACCTTTGGATGACAGACACTGTGTTAAAAGCCTAATCTTCAACCTCTAGGTAGCGCCGCTCAAAAACAAAATCTCCATAAGAGGGAGAGGAGGTGGAGGAAGACAGGGGTTGATGGGGGTTAGAATAAAGGCACATTAGACAGACAGTTCCTCTCAATTGCTGAAACAATAAGCCCTATTTATTGCTCATTTGAAAAAGGTTTGACATGGCGCAGAAACAGAGGGGGCTTTCATCTCCCTGGCATATTAAACTGTCACAGTGCTTAACTTTAAATTAAGGTGACACGCCAGTGACTTGGGGATGTCACTAATAGTGCAATGGCGACCTGCTAATAGAAGTACAATATGATGCGTTTGCTTTAACTAAAACCTCTGCTGTCAGATTATGCCAGTGACGTTTTAAACTTTTCATACATTAACGTGACACTTGGAACAAATGCAATTTGGTGTCGGGAGTGGGACAAAAGGAGGCGTGTGATTCAAAGCATCATGAAGGGTATTGTCATGAGGTGTCTAAGCATAAAAGGATGACATTTTCTTCTATTAGGTGAATGCAATAAATCATGTGTGGTAAGCAGTGTGTTTGAAAAGAAGTTTATGGAGTACTGCTGCAGGAAGTATCTAAAAGTGTGTAAATCTGTATGTTTCTGAAATTGTTTTTTCAAGGGACTGTCTCTTTGTTCTTTTGTCTGGTTTCCATGTGTTGTTTTTTTCTTTGCTCCCCCGCAGAGACAAAATAATTAGAGTCAGAAGGCATTGACCTTTGATTAGCAGCAAATATGTCGACATTATGTAAAATGTCACAACAGATTTCTTGATCTTAAACTGAATGAAAACTGTTAGTTATCATTTGTATACAACTTTGCTATACACAAATCCTTGTTTTTTAACGGGTTTATCTGAGACATCTTTGAAAAATAAGAGTCTTGTGATTTGCTAAGTGCAGATAATTTTACATGGCAGAAAGTGTCAACAAAATTTAAACTATTACAACAAAAGTATTTTATGAGTGAAACATACTATATGTTAGCACAAGTCTTGACCTTATTGAAGTACAAAAACATGTTTATGCTATTTTGAACTGACATCCCTTTGAGCTTCAAAATAGTTAAAGGCAGAACAGTTTTTTAAATGGTTGCCTTGACTTTAGAAATGCAAGTTTTATTTTACTTAGTTTAAGTTTTATTGCCCACCACCAAAAGGCAACGGTGGAAGATAATGTTTTACCAGTCTGTGTGTGCATGTGTGTCTGTTAGCAAAATGTAAAATTTTACAAATTTATATGAAACTTGCAGAAAATATTTATTGGATGTATATTTAACTGATTTAACTTGTGGAATTCGATTCATGATGGCTGCTACAGTCAACAGACCCTTAAAAAAACACAAAAATGACTAAAAAGCATTCAGTTTTATGGATATTGACCTTAAATTTGCTGAGGCAGTAGCCAAGAATCCTCCCCAATATGTACTCCAAGGGCTACTTTGATCCCCGATTTATACTCTGTGATCACACAACATCTATGGATTAAACTTTGGCATGAGTTGACTTTTTTTAATCAAAATATCTCACACACCACTGGACAGATTTTGATGCATGTAGACATGTGAACATGTAAACAGCCCTGATAGTTTTATTCGACTTTCGTTATCTTTATTTGAAATACAGTAGACAAGTTACCTCTGTGCATTAAATATTTCCTTCATACAGTTAAATATAAAGCAACGTGCTGGGTAAAACCACAGTTTATATGTATACTACAAAATAAAGTTTTGTTTGTGGTTATGTAGATTAAGTTGTATTTTATATTTCTGTGTGAAAATTATGAAATGATGATCGGAGCACTTTATTATGTAAGCATTAGCAGACATTTTGTTCTCAGAGCTTGTAGTTAATCTCATTAATCTGAATGATTTCTGTCACACTGGCTCCAGGCAGAAGTTGATGATGTTTTTTATGGCCATATTCTGTGCCGCTTGTTTCATTCATGAAGCTAATTTACATGGGAAGTCTGCGTGTGCACATGTGTAATTTGTAATTTAAAATAGGAATTCACTATTTTAATGTTAGAAAGTAGTTGTAGTTTACAGCTTTTGGAGTCAACCTAATTCAAGATGACAAAGATATTACTGTAATTTAGTGCATTTCTAAGATGTTGAATGAGACATATCTTGCAAAATCTCCTTATTAGCTTTTAAATACATTTTGTTGTGTACTTGGATCTCTAGGAGAATGGGAAAGTTGAATTTATTCTTTTCCAGTGCTAAGTAGATATCTTTTTATTATGTTTGGGTCATTTTTTTCTTCCATTCAGTTTTCTATTTTTGCAATTACAGTATTTATTAATGTGTAATACCAGAAATTTAACCCCAAAAATCATTCATAATGTGTGTGCGTGTGTGTTTGTGTCTAATACAGTCAAACAGAACCGGACTTCAGTGACAGCTCCTGCTGTTGAACCGAACCGGACGGGAGACTTGCTGCTGCATGTTGCTCCGGTCCATCCACAGGTAGGGTCACCATGAGGACTAAAAAAATGCTGAGGTCTTTTTGCATTATGAAAGCATTATATAGCTGTTAGAGTTAAATTAAAACAGGGATCACATTAAACAGTAATTAAAATATGTTTGGTTGGATTCGGATCGATTGGGGGGGGGGTTAGTTACACTACAGTTTAACATGTAAGGCTGGATTGACAAGTTCTAATCAATTTGTAAATAAAATGTTTCTGTGCTGCTAGATAATTGTATCTCTGCTAGCAAACTACAAAAATGGTTGAGTAGACAACAATCATTGGGAGTGAGACCTGGAAGGGAGAGGGTTGTAAGTGCCTCATTTGCATTTAAAGAGGCAGCTCCAAAACAAGATGCTCTCAAAACGCACTTCGGAACAGGGGTGAAACAGGGGCCTGTGGATCTACAATAAGGAGGAATTCAGATTAAAAGAATTGTAGTTCTACTTTATATAGACTGAATGATTAAAATGTGAAAATTCAATATTTAAAAGCATGAACTGTCCCCTTTGAGGTAAAGTTCGATGTGGTCTTCAATCCATACTCTCACAATATCTCACAATATCCATGAGAATAATCATTTTATGATTTACAAAGATTAATCAGAATTGCTACAACTCTGTCCTTTCTCATCTTAAATTGATTTTGATTTAAAGCTGGAGCAAAGACAGGCAGGAGGAGCTAGAAAGAAATACACAGGAAGTTACAGAAAAAAAGCCTTAGGTTAGTATTTTTTTTTTTGTAGTTTAGTAGTTTTGCAAACTACTTTTAAAGTGCCTGTGACATCAATATCTTGAAATATATATTAATGTATTTTTAGAAAGATAACATTAGCTATGTTTACATGCGCAAAATTCTTTGATCGGATTGAAATGTACTCCGATTAAATGATCCAAATGTATCGTTTACATGAACACAATCCGATCATGAGAAGTGTTTACATGCACCGGACTTTTATTCAGAATAAAGCACTGACATGCGCAGAGTTGTTAATGTTCCCTATAAAAACACAGAAGAAGAAGTTCTACTTCTGTGATGAACATAAACAAACGTCTTCTGAGCTCCCAGAATGGATCTGTGACAGGTTTTAATCACGGTGGAGACGTTACTGCTCTCCTTGGTTGAACTGCAGGTGACGCGCGGATTTTTATTATTTTTTTTTGACGAAGCAATGCACAGTATTTATCTTCCTTCTTTATTTAATGAGAGGACGGGAGGAAAAGTTCGGTGCTGCTGGAAACTAGCGCTGCTGCTCCTCCCTCCACAGAAGTGCAGAAACCGATGGATGAAAGTCAGAAGACGTGCAGTCAGGTCAGATTTTTACAATCAGAATAAGATGATCAGATTAAGTGTTTACATGCGCGCTGTTCGGATTATCAATCGGCATAAACCACCCCTCTCATTCCGATTAAAAATTCATTCGGATTGAGCTGAATCCGATCAGAATAATCCGAATGAGGTGTTTACATGACACATTTTTATTCCGAATGGCCGTTTAATCCAATTACTTATGTTCATGTAAACATAGCTACTGATAACATACTGTAAAAAAAATTCATGCCACTGAGATGAACAGTTGTTGAGATATTTGTATTTTCAGTAACAGGAAGTGATGTCAAAGGGGAATGTCTAAATGCAAACAGAGCACTGCTACTATGACCAACAACACAGACTGTAGAGAATAATCTGAGGTTTCTTTAGATTATTTTACTCACTATCATAGGGAGATGAGAAAGAGTCATAGTTCAAATAATATTGTTTCAATAAACAAAAACTAGGGAGTTTTATTTCTCAAAGAGTTCCCCTTTGATATCACTTTGTGTTTCACTTTAGCTAAGCCAAATTCAAAAGAAAATATTCATATCAATAGCGCCAAGTCACAACAATTGTTGTCTCAGGGCACTGTACACAAAAAACAATAAAAGCTAAAGAAGAAGCCAGCAGACTGA
>JARVJO010000186.1:10671550-10688847 GCA_031762555.1 Cynodonichthys magdalenae | reverse complement strand
TTTAATAACAACTAAAGGTGATTTAGTTACTTTATTATGGTATAGAATTTAAATATATGCCTGAGAAACACATAATAATGCCCCTTTAATGTATATGGGAAAATATTTGTAAATAAAATTAAATGTTTTTTGAAAATATTTTTATAATGGTTACAAAAAAAAACATAATTCAGAGCCCCTATCTCCTGAAGGAATTAACCTTTTTAAGATATTATTGGTTAAAATTAAAAAGTATGCACAAGTGACTTGCAAAACAGTAAAATAAAACAAATATTTAAAAAGAAGAGGAAAATGCTGACTCAGCATTCACTCTATTATTAATAAAGATCTTATAAACCTAACATTAAGAAATACAAGGAAAATAATTCATATAAGCTTTGAGAAAGCTATTTTTTAATTTCTTTAGGTTTTGTGATGAAATAAAACAATTAAAAGAGAGTTTTAAGGCCCCTGGAGTCAATTTATTTCACTCTGATAGAGTCAGGCGGCCATGCAGGAGGAAAAACTGATGGAAAACCCCACCAGTCTCTTAGCAACAACATATTCCTCTTTCCCAACCCTTTTCCTCCTTTTTCTCAACATGTCAGAAACCTTTGCCCCCCCTCCAACTCCGGGAGGTGCAGAGGAAGTTTCCCTAGGTGTCTTTTACAAGACTGCCGCTTTGTGATTGGCTAAAGCCTTCAGCTGGCTGTCAACTACTTCCCTTAAGGGAACCTGGCTGATCTTAAGGAAAAGGGGGAAGGAAAAAAAAACAGAATTGAAGGAAGGGGGAAATCAATTTTAAGCTCACATGCCCCACTGGGTGCCAAAGCCACTTCGGGGATACTGAAGGATGCCTGAGCTGACAGGATCTGACTTCCAGAGGTAGAGAGGTGACAAAGTCTATCACGAGTCGGGGGCAGCAGGGAGGCCTGGGAGGGCTAACCTGTTCTCAGGGATGGCTGACCTGCTGCTGTATTGAACCTATCCGTCTCTCAGCACTGCCATAGGTAGCATCGGGGAATCAGAGCGAGAGAGGAGGAACGGCAAAGAAAGTTGTTACTGGAAAGAGAGACGGTAGCACAGCAAAGGAGGAGGGGTGGTGAGAAAAAAAAAAAGAGAAAAGTGGCAGAATTCAGGGGTGTAAATGATGAATTACTTTTCATCAAGTGAAGGGAAACATACTCCGAAACAATCCAGAAAACGGAGCAGGGAGACTCTGACCTCGTGCTTCAGAGCAGCCAATATCTTCATTCAAGAAGACAACCATGAAATTACACAGAAAATGGGATTGTCATGAGCGGGCCCTTGAAAATCTCGGTGTACAGTCATTATGGTGCTGGAAAGAGCCTTCATCCACACATCATACCCTGTAAGAGAAGGGAAGCGGGGTGTGTGTCCGCCGGGATGGCTGCTTGAAATGAGCAGGTCGGGGTTACTTTAATGAAAAGACTGATTTCCCAGTTTCTTGTTTGAAAATACTCCCTGTACAGCCTATCAGGTATTAAGTTCACATTAAAACACATCATCTGGTAAACCCTCTCACGCTACATCTGTACAGGTCTGCATGCATCCTCAGAGGAGTCCTATCAAACGTAATTAAAGGGAGACAGTTGTTTCTCGCGCATTTGAGGAATTATATATTCAAAGAAAAAAAGGTTTCAGAAGCAGATGCAAGCGTGCCGAACACAGCAGCTAATGAGCAATCAAATAATAATTAGGAAGAACCAAACCAGAGGAAAAAAGGGAGGAATGCTTTGAGTGCAAGATGTTCAGGTTATCTAAAATAACTGGCAGGGAAGTTTTGATCATTAATGTGCTCAGTTTAAAATATAATAATACTTCTCTTAATGATTTGGAGGATGGGTTTTAAGAATTTGCAATATTACTTAATTTATATTAAATTGGCTCAGATGGGTCATAAAAACTCCCATTTACAACTTTTTCCCTTATTTTTTATTACAGATTAGTTCATTTTCTTCAGGTATGCATTGTATATATTTATTAAAGGACTAAAATAGATTGCAGACAAAATGTAGTTTTTTAAGCTTATAATAGCTTTATATAACTGATTTAACACGTTTAAAAACAAAAAAAAAATCTATTTACTGTTAGTGATTAAAGAAAAAAAGATGACAACAACAAGAAAAGACAAAATTTGTTTTAAAAGCTTTAAATCAAAACCTTTTCTTTAAAGTGAAATAACCATACACCATTTTTAAAACAGAAACCAAATATTACTTTTAAACTTAACAATTGCACAATAATTTAGAAGTAGATACTGAAGTTAAATTCAAAATTTGCAAAATTGCAATACCTATGTTTAATATATAAAGATCCTAATTCATCCTAAGTTTACTTTTAAAAAATCTGCTTTTGTTCTTCACATTTGAATATCATTTTTCTGTTTATTGGTTTGATAGTATAAATGTAACTATTATTTAATAAAATGTTTGTAAACAAAGCAACATAAACTTTTAACAATTACAATTCTACAATTTTTAATGTCCTAACCAACATATCTGGTAATGCTTGTAGAATGACTTACTTAACATCTCTTTCATACTTGATCAAGTTATTTCAACACCTTAACATTTATAAGTAAAGCTGCATCTTATCACCCCTTAACCATTTTGTATGCTAACACACATCTCAGAATTTTTCTAAGAGTCTAATTAAATAATTTTGATTTTAAAACAATGAAAAGTTTTCAGTAAAAACAGCCAAGTGGATAGCCTTTTGCTACTTTGGATTTTAGAATTGCTTTTTTTTTTTTGATTTGAGCTATTGATTTGTCTAGTTTCATTTCTGAATAAATTAAATGAACATTAGAAATACTTTCATGTCTTATTTACGAGAAGAATTTTAAGTATTAGTTATGAAAAAATGAGTTTCAGTCCAACCTTCGGTTGTTTAAATGTAAATTATAAGAGACACAGGATGCTTTCATGGGGTGAAAGACAGAGTGAGGTATACAGCAGAACAACAGAGACACTGTTCCCAGCATGAATGTCATTTTTTATCGAAGCATGGGAAAAAGTTTAGATGTATTCTGACTGCAAGAAACAGTGGGAACTCTCAAAGTTTGGGGGGTAAGAATGCTATCTGCAAATTCTTTTTTTCCAGAATGCTGAATGTTCTCTCTAAGCACAGAATTAACAAGACAATGAAAAAAAAAAAGAACTTCGACACAAGCCATGTGTCAGTGGAAAGTATTTTGAAGGATCTGTAATTTTCAAAGTGCTCTGCATTTAAATGTCCCTTTTATTCCTAAACAGCCTTAAGACACTTTTCAAACTGCTCGATTCACATAATTAAATGGGGGCCGACAGATGACTCTCTCGCTGAGCTGCGCAACCATTAGAAAAGGGGTCATTCTCTTTGCAGAATGGCTACTGTTCTCACTTGTCATTAATTTGCCACTTCAAAGCAGCGAGAGCATGTGACACATGCCGACAAATGAAATAAGTTACTCTTATCTCTAACGGCCAACATTACAGCTGCAAACTTTTCAACTCCGATCTTGCTTACTTTTTAAAAGCCTCTTTGAAGTGTTTTCTGGTTTGTGTTTGGGGTGGAAATCAAACTGCTGTCATCCTCCCTGCTACATCTCTGGATTATCGGCATCACAGTTTTGGAGTATGTTTCACAGTGATAAATAGTCATACAGTGTATTTTTAAAATAAATAATAAAAAAAAAAACTAGATTCCTGCATCGTTTTACAGACCTTTCTTTGAAGTAAAAAAAAAAAACACAAAAGCCTTTTTATGCAGTTGATTATAGATGTTTGAGAGCACTTCTGAGACAACATGCAGTCAGGATGCTGTATGTTTTTTACAGTAGAGCTCAACTACCTTCATATAAGACAATTTTTAATGCACTTTGCTTTATTTTATTGTCCCTTTGGGGAAACATTTGCCTTGCAGCAGCCATTAAAAATACAACAGAAGACGTGCTTCAAACAACTTATGTGAAGAGATGGAGCTGCATAATAACACTGTTGCTCATTACACTCTGATTAAAACAGCATAGAAATCTCACAGCAATAGAAGTCCCAATTATTTTGAAGTTTTAGACTATTTCAGTATATTTACCTTGCATTGGAAATGGCAAATAAATGTAATTAATGCTTTTACTGCTCTGATTCATCGCCATCGTTTTAAGCTTTTTGACGTAAATGTTCATCTCAGGCTAACAACGAGATCCTTGTACTCCTCATGTTATAAGTTGAGTTGTAATTTGTAAAATGTGTGTGCAGCACAATGTCCTTCTGTCCTGAGCAACAGTTATCAGCACCCCACCCCCTCCCTGATTCTTTACACACGGCTCTTTGTCAGAACGCTGCCGAGGCCCAAGTTTCAATCCCGCCAAGGTTTCCTCTTTCCTCTCCCTGAAATGTTTGAAATGCTATCAAAGAGTTGGCGTCTTCATCAAAGAGTCGCACTTTAAAGAGTTCCACCTTTTGCTGTTGCCTCACCCCCCCACCCGCGCCTCGTCTCCCTTTAATCTGGCAGGGGTTTGGCAGTCAAAGGTAAATAAGTGTGAAATGGGACATGTGTTTTCCATCGTTTCCCTTTGTCACACATGTTCTCCTCTCTCCATGATTAACATTCCACCTACCTCAGGTCTCCCTTTTCTTGGCGCTCCTTGTGCCTCGCGCAGGTTGGCCTGCCAAAACACTCCCTGGCCACCTGGAATTACAGAGCGTTCAAAGCCTACACTTCCTGTCCATCTGAAATCCATTGAGCCTATCAGAAGCCCCCACAAGTGAAGGATGACAAGATTCTGGCATTTGTATTTTTACTGGAAGACTTTGCTCTTTCCTGATGGACTGTTTATTGGTCTTGGTTAGACAGAGGTAATTATTTGAAGTAATGGAGAAATTTGATTTTCTTTGAAAATTCAGTTGGAATCCTGAGCACCTCATGACTTCTGAAATTAGCCGAAGAAGCTCAAACTGAGATGCTAAAGCTAACGAAGCAAAATGCCAGCTAAAACCTTATGGAGGCAAAATGCTAGTTAAAAAGTAGCAAATAATGGCTATAGGTAGCAAAACAATAACTAAAAACTAATATTAGCAATGACTAACAAATAGCTAAAACTAAAAATTCTAGCTAAAATACTAAAAGGTCTAGTAAAAGGATAGTTATTAAGTAAAAGCATGAGTAAGCTTGTGAAAGGCTAAAATTGGTAGCTAGTGGCAAAATGCTGGCTAAAGCTAAAAGTAGCAAAACGATAAATAAAAGCTAAAGGAAAAAACAAAATGCTAGCTACAAACTAAAATTACCATAGAACTTTCTAAAACATGAATTAGTAAATAACTAGCTAAAATGTTTTAAGAATGGTGTGAGTAAAAGTTAAAAGAAGTGAATACCAGCTAAAATACGCACAAGACCACCAAAAGCTAAAAGTAGCAAAAGGTTTGCTGTATATAGCAAAGCCTAGCTGATAAAGTAGAAAGATAGATAAAAGCTAAAAATAGCTAAATAATAGCCTGCATTAGCAAAAGGCTTCATGAAATCTAAAAATAAAAAGCTAGCTAGAAGTGGCCAAGAACTTTCTAAAAGCAGAACCATTGCTAAAAGCAAGAAAAGATCATCTAAAAGCTAAGAAGAGTAGTTGATATACAATAGAATAAAGTATGCAGAAGTAGCTTGAATTTAATACAGTACAAAATAAAGAAATGAAATAATGTAAATGCTGAATTTGTAAGTAATTAGTAAGAAAATAACCCCCTAAACAACAAGCTGAAGCTCTGATCCGTGCCAGCAGGAATGTCTTGAGAACATCATAAGACAGGAAGGAGAAAGGGGCATGGAATTCCTTAGTTTTAGTCACATGAAAAATTACCCAATAATTTCCCTCCACCTGCCTATTACCAGAAAAAAAGTCCTTTGTTTACAGATTATTTGGCATGATTTATTTGATACTCACAGAGAATGGACCTATAAAGGTCGGCCAGCTGGGAATCACACGGGGAATTCACAGCTAAAGGCATTTGCACCCATGTGATGCGCACCCTCACCGCTCGGCTATCAGGTCACCCCAAGCAATATTCCTGTGCCGCTGTGGAGAAGCAGACGGCTGGAGATTTCCCCCTCACCGTTCGATGAGCGAGCGCAGACTTGCCTTTAGGCTCGAGGTTGGCACAGCGTTTGTTTTGCTTACCTTCCACTCCACATCCAAGAGACTTCTCCAAATGTTACTACTGTTTACTTATTTATTATATCATTTGTTTTGGCATGCCAGTCACATTCGGGCTTGTCTGTGCAACTCCATGTTATAAAAAAATAAAAAAACAGCTTTTGATGGACGTGTGTTGTGTTTCATGATGATAGGCTGTTGTTTTTAAATGGCACTGATGAGATTATTACTGCACTTGTCAAGGCTGACAGCTAAAAAACTGCAGTACTGGAAAAGTTGCTTGATTTTCTTTGAACATCATCTCATATGAATGAGATGAAGGTGGAGCTGTGGTCCCAGTAAAAAGTTACTTCACTCAAGGAACCCATCAGATCTTTTCCATATGCTCAAAAGAAAACACAAAACAGCACAATCATTTCAAACATAATTTCCTCCCATTTTTGGGGTGCTATGGCATTTGGAATCGGTAGCTTCTATACCTTTTAAAATACAGTAAACCCCTGAAATTTGCAGGTCATAAGTTGTCAGAGAGCCCCACAAATTTTAAATGTGATCCAAAAAACCAATCAGAATCATCAAGTACATTTGCACATGCAAAATTTTGCACACACAAATGTTTTAAATTACAATTGAAAGAAATTGCTGAAGTTTGTTTGCTCTAAACTCAGGATTTTGTCTAAGCGTGTGGAATGTGTGTCCACTTCTCTGTGACCCGGTCAGCTCTGATGAGGCCTGGAAACCTGCTACAGTTCAGAGTCTGGTACCAGCTCACACAGCCACGTCTATGTACTGCACAAAACAGATGAAGATAAAACGTCTCTGTTTTTGCCCATGCACCAGTAGTAGCCCGGCCATTGTCCTGCACTCTATTCTAATCTCCCTTCTCTGCTCCGTCTGGGCTTTCTCCCACTGAAGTGGATTTCTCCGGCAGAATTTCAACAGGACCAGTCAGCAAAGGAGTTGTGAATGATATTTATTTTCCGTTTTAGAATTGTAGTCTGCCTGTAGTTTTGGCAACGAAGGAACTGAATTAAGTCATTCAGTCCGTGTTGATTTTTTAATTTGTGTCCCATAGCCTGCAGCACTCATATAGAGCCATCTCATTTGACTCTGTGCTTCTCTCTTCCCAGTAGGAGATGGTTGTTTACAGCGCACAGAATTTCCTGTTAGCTTCTTAACTTCCTCCATGGTCAAGCTGGCACGCTACATACGTCATGGCCAAACGTTAGCGATTGGCTAAAATTAGATCCAATCGTTTTAAACTTCAGCAGAGTCCACACCTCCAGCAAGCAATCGTTTCTCAATAGCCGAAGGTCCAGACCCTCTGTACAAAGCAAAGTGTAGAACAAGGGGCTGTTTTTTACCAGGCTACACCAGTAGCTGACTCATTTACTGTTTTGCTCAGTGTTTGCATGTTGAAAAGAAATTTTCCAGATCGCCGTAGGCGCATACAGCTCTGGTGATGATGATTACAATGAATAGGCTGTGTAGTGTGATGAAGATGACTGCCCAGCAAAGCAGGGAACTTCCAACTCCTAAGGTGAAAATGATCTATTGCCACAAAACAACAACAACAACAAGTAATGTTCTATTTAAAATCCACAAATGACTAAGTCCACAAACAAATTTGCTGTATTTACTTTTAGTTTTCTTTATTTTTGTTTCATGAAAATAAATGAGGATTTGTAATATTTATCCTATTTTTCTGTTTTACCATTTTTAGGTCTTAACTGGATTTACAAATTTTAGCTTTACTGTATGTAATACTGGTTTTAGGCTGCAGCTTTGCTAATTTTAGGTTTTACCCATGGTTTTGGTAAACCTGCTATTAGGCTACTGTTTTACTGGTATTAGGTTTTAACTAATGTATTGCTAACTGTTTGTTTTAGCTGCTTTGTGCTAATTTTGTGTTAATTTCAGATTTTAGCTACTGTTTTTTATTAGGTTCTGTTTTTTTTTTTGCTTTGCAAAATTTACCTTTTCTAACAGTTTTCTGGGTTGCACAGCAGAGCAGTGGTTAGAGCTGTCACCTTACAGCAAGTAGGATGCAGGATTTCTCCCATCCTGGGGCCTTTCTGTGTGGAGTTTACATTTTCTCCCCTTGCACACGTGTTTTCTTCCTAGTTACTTCGATTCCCTCCAACAGACCTAAAACATGCATTCCAGGGTAACTAGTAAGTCTTAATTGTCCCTAAATGCAGGTGAGTGTGTTCCTGTGATGGTGTGACTTATCTAAGGTGTACCCTTCCTCAGAATATCCTGGTCAGAGGCACCAGCTCCCTGTGACCTGGGAAGGAGAAGCGAGTAAAGAAAATGGACAGATGGAAGGATGACAGTTTTGAAAGTTTTACTTTTACTGATTTTACTACTTTTTTGCTAATTAAGGTTCTGTACTATCTTGTTTTAACGTTAAATATAATTTCATCTTCTTGAACAAATTCAATCAGTTTTTTCACATAATGTATAATTTTCTCCATAGAGTGTTTATCATTCTAAAACACAGGAAACTGCCTGAAACTACATTTGCCATGCACATTTTTATTTCAAACATATTGATGTGTTTTTTTAACAGTATATCTGTCATACTGAAATAAAAGCACCTTTTATCCATCATTACTTCAACATTCAATTACATTCTCAGTTTGTTTGGAATCAACACTGCAGTCCTCTCCTCTCTGGAGTTTTACCTCCATGTTTTGAGTCCTTGTACCTTGGCAGGCAGGTCCAACCATATGGTAGAACTAAATGCCAATTATGAGCCAATCTCATATATCACACACATATCTGATAAAGCTGGATATCCATCACTCATGTAGCACTTGAGGATTTTTTTTTGTCTCTGCTTCACTCTCGGTAAAGTAGTGAGATTTATTGCCTACCTACAGCTTCACTGATCCATAAATATCAAATGTGTTTTAGGACTGTGCCAATACTTTGCCTTTTTTGTCATTGAGGCACAAATGTTACATGACGGTTTCAAAAACGAGGTGTTTGACTCATGATATTTAACTTTTTTATGTTTCATACAATCCCTGAACGGGGTATGGGAACTGACAATTATAAGACTAGGAGTTATGGTCTTTTTACTTTTCTGTTTGGTAAAAAATACCCAGTTGGACATAATAAAAATGTATTTATTTATTTCACAAAAACCAGATGGAAATGCTGTGAGTGAAATGTTGGTTTCACTTGAATCTTTTGCTGTTCTGAAGCATTTAAGTGTGTGTTATCATAATGCCAAGGTAGAAAGACATCAGCAGCTCTTGCTACTCACCGATCTAATCCCCCTGGAGTTTGTTACTGTACAAACAGAAAGACACAAGTGGAAAACATTTAGGACAGCCACTCATTTTCCCATGTGTGGACACCCTAGCAAATTTTACCTGAAGTTCAGACCATGTAGTGACCAGAGAAATGAGCTCCTGGGATTTTACAGGCCTCAGTTAGCAGGTTGAAGGTCAAAGGTTATGACAGGACAGGAGCGGATGGAAGAAGTATGGCTCGTTTTGGAGGGTTGCAGGCACAAACCTCTTCTTAGTAAAAACAACATGGCAGCACAATTTAAGGGCCCAACATACTTAGTCCAAAGCCAAATAAAAAAAAACTTGAAAGGTCTTGAGACAGACTCCATAACTTGTACATGTTTTTTTTATTTTTTTTTTATCTTTTTAATGTTTTTCTATTTGATGTTTTAAATTGTTTGTCTTATTGTGATGTGAAATTGTGTGTTGCATTTGCTGCTGCTGCCGATCTTGGCCAGGTCTCTCTTGGAAAAGAGGTTTTTAATCTCAACGGGACTTCCTGGTTAAATAAAGGTTAAATAAATAAAAATAAATAAAAATAGTCGACTCCCAGTAATGTAGTTGTTTTATTCTTTTTTTTTTTTGCCATTTGTTTACCTTTCTAAGTGTGTGGAAAAGTAATATAGGTGGATTTCTGACTGCCTCAGACAACTGCTCCTTGAAACTGTGTTGTTTAGACGCACAACAGTCAGCTTCTGCAAGCTGAGTCATTGTAGCAAAATGCTTCCACTGTTGTCTGAGCACTGTTCCGCACACACAGAACACACAGTACTCGGCACATTCGCCTGTTGGGAAACGTTCGGCCCATGCCTTGTGTCGTGAAGGGAAAAAAAAGTTGATCTGGTCACATTTCTGCACAGAAATTATGTTTTAACTGCATCCTGTCATGCTGCTGAATAGTGTTTGAATAAATAGGGTCGTGGTCACCAAACGTGTGCACAGCTTTTCAGCACATTGACTGCATGCCTAGATGTTTCCAAAGTGCCCCTTGTGGGGACAATAAAGATACTGAACTGAGCTGAGAAGTTACAAAGTTAGGTATACAGTAAAACTGTCACACTGACGTATCATTCTGTTCATCTGAATTACAGCAGGGTGATAATGGAGTTTCTACTAATATGGAACTTTGAGCAGACTCATAAACAAAATAAAATTTTAATACCCTAACCACATGCATCCATTATGTTAACCCACTTCTTCCTTTCAGGGTCACAGGGGTCACTGGTGCCCACAGTCACTGTGTGAGGTACAGGTTGCAAATTCATCAGATCCTAACCACAGAAATAAATTTAATCTCGTGATCAAACAAAAACAGTAGATTGTTTTGTAGCCACAACTTTCATTTTGCAAACTTGTCTGGCATTTCCTCAGTGAATAGAAGCAGTCATTGCTTCACTGTAAACTTAATGACTTTTTATTAGGCCTAGTGCTTCTGCTTTTTTTCATCCAATCCCTGTTGAAGGTACTGAGCTCAACAGTTAAGGAGAAAACATATTTTTACCTTTAAGATGTTTACTGTTTATTTTAGTTTCCTGGATTGCAAAAAACAGATTTTTCTTCTTTACCGCTGCTCCCTTGTTAGTTTGACCTAATTAGCTTCTTAGATGAAACATAAAAAAATAAATACTCAAAGTGTTGAAATTAGAAATGCAAATCAACCAAATGCACCTCAGTAGGTAAGAGGTGTTTTTTAAATTTTAGTCATGATATGTTTTCAGAAATAATTTAAAATATGCATCAGCCTGAGCAAATAGACGAGAGCACATGTTCTCATCTGTCATGTCATAATGATCAAAAAGCTTAATGAGTGACACAGATACGATGATTACCTATGTGCACGTGTTTGCAGAGCAGCAGAGAGGGCTGTTACTGCGCTTCACTTATTAATTCAGCACTTAATTAGTCATAATTTTATACAACTAATTTACTCAGGACGCATTAAATAAACATAGACGTCTAATTAGAATATTGTGTTAAACTTGTTGGATGGAGCGCCGGCGTGCACAAACACACTCTCGCAGACGAGCGGTGTTCATTATCAGGCGAATACCTTAGCAACTGATACCGCCTTAAGCGGAACAGAGAAAATGATTTGCATACACAAATATTCCTGTACCGTGTCTGTATGAGGATTGTACATTACCAGAACAAGTGCAAGCTAAGTTGTAATACCTGCAAGAGAATGTGATACCATGGGGAGGTAAAAGGTTAAAGCCATAATTCATTCATTTTGTGTAATTTAGAGCAATTTACTACCCTTGTATTGTGCTAAAGGGATAATTCAGATTATTTAAAGTGGGTGATTCTGTTGTTGTTAGCTTTTTTTTGAATGACCTTAATTTAGAGAAAACATTTAATTATGACTGAATTGATAGGCTAATACTGTAAGTAGCTCAAACAAGGGCCAAGGCCAACATGTCCTATCTCACTGAGCTATGAATGCTGACATTTTTTTGGTGGGAAAAAAAAATTCTCAAATTTGTTGGAAAAAAATTGGAGAACACATGAATTTTTAGCTGCAGATTCACTGAAGCTTTGTGATCAGGTAACCATCAAGCGATGTGAACACATCACGGCTTATTTGCATGTGCACAACTAGTAAAACTGTATTCTTGGTCATACACGTTATTTTGCTGCCTGTCTTGGCGCCATCTTGTCAGCTGCCCCCACAGACGGAGTTAAATCTGCTTGAGTATGCTTTTCAAATGAGGATAGACAGATTTGAACCATTTATTTTTTTAATAATAATTATCATTGGTGTGTTTTTAAGACCTAGACAGTCAGGGCTGTAGCCATAGTTGTTTCCTGTCAAAAGAGATCTACAGGAAGGTGTCAAAATGCTGAACTCTCATTTAAATCACCCTTTATCCACTCCCTCTTAAGGGTTGTTAGGGTCTTTGTTGTCTCTATCTTCATGGGAGAATTTTGATGATGTGCCAGAACTGCATTGTAGGTTCTTAAAAATTGGAGGCCTCCACATGCTCCATCTGAAGCCGAACAGCTAACATGCTTTCAGCGTTTGTTTTCACACACATATAGACAGCTCATAGCTCACTGAGCTGAGCTCCTGGGAAAGCCCTCCTACGGGTGTCACTGCATGGGGTTTCCTCCTGCTGCAGTATACGCTCTGGAAAAACAAAACCAAAAAAAAAAAAATGTTATTTTTCTACAAATCTGTCCCAGCTAAAGCTCCACACTTTTCTACAGATGGATTCTTCCATACAAAACGTTTATTTATTATTTAAAAAAAAAAAACAATTTTATCTCTAATAATGAGTTTTTGACCGTTTGACTATCTTTAGAAATGTGTGCTTCTGGCTTCAAACGAGTATTTTATTTATTTTTTAAAGTTTTTTAGAAGCGAGTGTTTGAAACAAAACTCAGCATCCGAGTGCTTTCAGCATAAACAAACATGGTCACAAACTTCTGCCGAAGAGTCGACGCTGCAAACAGAATGACACAATTTTTGTGGTTGACAATGAGAGCTGATTTTGTCAGTTAAATGGAGCATGCAGAGGCCTTTAGCAGAACCACTTCACCGTTTTTTTCCTGGGTCAAGATTACTGTTTAGAAGATAATAAAATAGAAGATGTAATGTTATAATAAAATGTGAACAACATTGACGATTGTTGTAACACTGCTAAGAAAGCTGTTTGACGCTTAATTGAATTCAGTGCGATCCACCTCCGGTCTCTGTGGCGTTTTGTAGCCTGTGGCAGTCAGCAGGTAGCAGCCTGCAGGCAGCGGTGCAGGCGAGCACGTTAATGAAAAGTTAATGGCAGAATTAGGACTGAAATAGCCAGTGGAGCCCGTACTCCTGCACAAGTTCATTAGCAATGCTGTGACATGCTGGGCCAAATGATAACATTACCTCCCTCATTCAAGACTAGGACCTTGGGGCAGCAGAGCTGGTGTAGGTAGATGGACAGACAGAGACTGGCTGCTGCGACAGTGTCTAATGATTTACAAGTGATACATTGGATCAAAGCTCGATCAGGTGGCTGTTTTACTAACAGACAGACTCAAGGACTAAATTAAACTTTTGTTAGTATTCTTATGAGTTGTTTGGTTTATTTAGTTAAAGTGATTCATTTTTTGTTGTAGAGTTTTTATAAAATCTGAAAAGTTCCAGGATTGTCTGACCAAGAAATTGATAAGAATAAACACATACTTTGACTTTCAAATGCATTTTTTTGGGCTAAGTTTAAGCCTTTGGTCAGTAATGTTTTGCTAGAATTGAAGATTATTGAACAAATTGAGTTTCACCCTCAACTGAAGCTAACATCTTTTTATTTATTTTTTTGTTATTATTGAATTGTTTTCTAAAGAACCACCATCATACTGTCCATAAAGAATACATTTAGCTCATACACAACTCTTTACTGCTTGCTGAAAAAAAACATTTTGAAGTTGTATTTTGGGGAAAAAAAAAAACTTAACAGCTTCTTATAGAAAAAAAGTTTTGACTTTTTGCACAAACCAAAGTAGTGTTGAATAAGGTTGACTGAAAATGTTAACCTGTTTTAGATGTTCATCCAATGATCACTTTATGAGTTGAGTTAAAGGAAGGAAGAGCAAACACAGGGACAGAGGGGCTTACATTCCTGCTTGGACTTTTATGATGACGGGTGATAACTTCATACAGGAACTGGAAAATAAGGAACAAACCTTGCTTTGTTCCTATTTTGTGTCTTTCCAATTGATTATTCAGTTACTGCAAAAGTGGAAGTTGCCTCTAAATTGTTTTCCAAGTCATGTAACCATCAGCAATCTCTATTCTGTGTTGAGTATTGATGCTTGAGTGAGTTTCTGTGGAGGAAACGGAGTGACTGAACACTTGAAAAGCTTTAATATTAACCTCTAAAATGATGGGACTTCTTCATTAAAGTGCTTCATAAATCTAAAATTTGCCCTTCAGTGGTTGAAATATTTGTTTACAGTGACTGCGACCTTTGGGCTCCATCGCTTTAAGAATCAGCCAAGAGGTCAGCTTTGCTCGCCATTCGTCTAAATGAATGTAGCTCAAGATCATCTCGATTCCGCTTTTATTTAATTACAAGTATATGAATGCATGTCTTGCTTTGCAGTAATGCTGTTATTCTACATCATGGAAAGTGTAATTGAGACCACACAGGGCATTACAGGGCAGCATTATGGCTGAGGAGCTGAGTGATGCGTCTACTCTTGACACTCTGCTCCCTGTTTCTTAATTAGAAACTTAGATCACAGTGTCACACCAGCATGTTTCCTTTGCATCTTCGAAGGGGGAGGCCTTGAGCTTCCACGTACCAAAGTATATCAATAAATCTGCTGACAAATATCCACAGATTCATGAGAAAAAAAAAATCTTGAGGAAGATAAATTAGAGCTCTTAACCTGGTAATGTCCTCTAATTGGGGGAAGCTGTAATTGGTTTAAGCATTAATCAGATTTGAACCAGCCGTGGTTAAGTGTTGTGCGAGGTTTCCTGTCCAAGTATGAAAAGAGTTTTTGTTGTAATAAATATGGTTGTGGTGCTGGGGGTGGGGGGTGTGGGTGGGGTCGGGCGGTGGAGGGCTCAGAAGCACTTTATATGATCATGATGACCCCAAGATCCAATGACCAAATATGCACTTAATGGCTGTAATGTCTGAACGGTGGTCTCAGTGGGGAATTTATCTCCTCTAAACAGGGAGGAGGTTTATTTTTTATTTTATTTTTTTTTCTTGAACAGTTGTTGCACCTTATATATTATTTACATTTAACTGACATTGCATCTGCGCAGTGCTTTAAATAATGAGTAGCAGCAGATTAGTTTTCTTTTTTAATCTCACTGAAGTTAAATGGAAGCAATAAACTATCTTTGGCTTTAAAGTTGTTCCAAATTAAACCAAAAATATTTTTGCTCATTGGTTGTTCGGTTCTGTTGGTTGAACTCTTCCCCTCTTTCATATTTAGGAGTACAAATGTGTAAGAGAGGAAAATATTTGGAATTTCTTCAATATTTAGTGTGGTTTTTGAGGTTTATGATAGACAGGCAAAACGTTTTCAGATAGTTTAAAATGAAAACATTCAATGTTTTGCAGGATGCATTATCATTACTAATCTGGTATGTACGGTCCTTTGTGTTTTCAAACACGATTTTTTTAAAAAAATCTAAAATCTGAGCAATTTAGTCTCCATGATGTCATCTTTTTGTTCCACATGCAGCACTAAGCTGATCATTTTAGTCCTCTTGTTTTTTGAGCCCCTAAATGAGATATATAAATACTGATGCTGTGTGGTGTGTTCTGAGTGGCTCAGAGTAGTACTTTAATGGCAAAGTCCACAGCTTTTCTCGTTTTAACATATCTATAAATGAGACACTGAATTCTAATGACAGCTTTTAGCGTGGTAGCTAATGGAGAATAACGAAACAGGTTTTAAAACACTTTGCAAAACACAAGTTTTAAATTAAGCTGCAAGTGCATACCATTAATCACGTCACAGAAAAGTACGTATACAATGTGTTTAAAGTTACCCCTGCTTAAAAACTTGGGTCAATTCTGTTTCTCAAAATGTGAACTTAGTTTTGAAAAATTAACACTAATGTATTGAAAAAAAAATTGAACACAGACATCAAGATCAACTAAGACTAAATGTGGATTAGGATAAACATTGTGCTGAGAAATGAAAGACTTGCAGTAGTTTTACTCAACCCTTAGAAATAACTTTATGCTTGGTCTTGTGACATTTTGCAAAATGTCAAATTCAAAGCATGTAATGTGAATCACTGTCAACTACTATCACATCAACTCTTAGTTTGATATCTGTAAAATTGTGGAGTCATAGCAATTTTTGTGTTTGCTAAGGCCTGTGTCACACGGCAGGATAATTGTGCCGAATTCTGGCCCAATTTTTGCCCTTCCAACAGTCTTAAGGACGTCCAGACTATTGTGATGGCTCTAAAGATAATCTGAGCAGATATTCCTGCCATGGGTGGTGAGTTAAGACTGATCTAGTTGGCTTGGAAGGACGTTGGAACTGCTCCAACCTCAAATTGGGGATATTCAACATGTTTGATTTTTTTTGTCTTGATATCACAGCGTGTGTGGTGTTCACCGAGAACAAAGGAGCTGCAGCCTGTTGACTGTGACGTGTAGCCAATCAGAGAGCGAGATAACGTAAGCACGGAGGAGATCAACATTGTTTCTTCCTCGTCTCAAATGTTTATTTACTCTAAATCATGTCTCTCTGGAGGTCACATGAGATTTTTCCTCTGACATCTGAATTCTCGCGAGATTTCAAGAAGTCTTGTATGATTTCACATCTGACATCTGAACGTTCATGAATGAAATATCTGTCAGTGTGTGGTGCGTTGTTTCTTGCCGTGTGGCTGTACACCACACACTTTAAGACCAAATCTGGTATATCCATGATTTTTTTATCCTCACGTGTGGAGTATCAGTCTTTGAAAATCGGCCGACAATTTTAAAATCTTGTCGTGTGACGCAGATCTAAGCTGATTAGCTTTGTCAGCCATCTTAAATAAGGTTGACTCCAAAAGTTAACAAGTTGTTGATGTATGATTGCATTCTGTGAGTTTCAATAAAATCCATTCAAGAGATACTTTGCTAACAGAAATAACAGAAACACCTGCCTTCGCCTTTCAACAGTCTGTTATAAGAAATCCTGTAAAAATGTATATATCACATATATATATATATGTAAGCATTAATCAGATTTGGGTTTTTCATGTTTTTATTGTTCAAACTGTTAATCCTCAATGCAATCTGGTGATATATGTATATTTTTATTTCCTGTTATTTAACCAGACAAGTCCCATTGAGATCTCAGATCTCTTTTTCAAGGGAGGCCTGGGCCTGAAGACAACCTATTGTACATGTTTTTAG
>JARVJO010000186.1:10652352-10663614 GCA_031762555.1 Cynodonichthys magdalenae | reverse complement strand
ATAGGCACATTAGTGTTGGATGGTCCTCTGTGTTGGATCCTGACTGTTTCTCATATCCTATGTGTTGAAGCATTATTTAACTGGCTGCTTGTGCTCTGTAGAAAATGTAAGACAAACAAATTTGTTATTCAGCCAGCCATAATATCAAAAATGCAATGTGTTTGTTTTTTGCTTTTTTAACTAGAACTGTGGTGATCATAGAGGATGAGACTGTTTCTGTTGACCAAATGCCAAAAAATATAAAAGGTACACATATATTAGAGAGTAGGACAAAATGTATACACATTATGATGAACCCTGGCAATAGTTAAGCCTGGGAAGAAAACTACTGCAGTGGTACAGCATGTACCTGTACTTTGAGTGCCAACAGAAAACTCAATCTTTTCCTCTAAAGGGATTCACGATTACTTGTAACATTAGACATTATTTGATAAACATTTACTTCAATTGTTAAACAAAGACTGTAAAAGCACTGCAGGACATTTAGTTTTTTAAAAATATATATTATCACACAGACAGCGCCTTTTTTGCCACAAAGCCTACCGGGTAAGTAATGATGTTCACTAGGTGAAGCTGTGCGAGTTCTTATCCACACTGAAGGATATTCTTGGACAACATCTGACAATCAGCCCTTTTAAATAAAAACAAAGCGCCTTGACATACAGGAGAATACAGAAATGTCTCAGCCTGCACCTGAAAATGTGGATGGAGGACAACAGCTGCTTTATAAATCGGAAAACCTCAGTTTAGCCTGTTAGCTTTCATGTTAGCGCTGAACGAATGTACAGTACAGTATATATATTTGGCAATATAGCAGTAGCTGGAGAAAATAATAACCTCCCAGATATAGTTAGCGTGGCCATTCCCTTCATACACAATTCTGCTCGATTCTAATCTTCACGGTTTTCTCCCTTTAATATGTATTTCTCCTGAAGAATTTCAACCGGGCCAATCAGCAAACAGGAGGAGGAGTTGTGAACAATGATGTCAATTTTCTGCGCTGTTTTAGTCTGCCTGTAGTTTAGCAATCGGAGTGGAGGAAGTGATTTAAGATCGATTTGATTCGATCTGCTCTTAAATAATGAGAATGGTTCAACTTTGTTGTAAAATACAATCTCACTTTATTTTTTCTATTCACCATAAACAACAGATTTTAAGGAAAAACTTTTAAATTAAACAGTTTAATATTGAAATAAAACTGTGACACATTTCTAAGGTTTTAAATTAAAAATTAATTGCAGGTGACAGTGTTGTTGGATATATTCATTTTTAAGGAATTAATAATTTTCTTGATCACTAAGTGATGGAATAAGGTTGCAGGAGAAGAAGTGGGCTAATATAAATATACTTCTGCCCACTTCTTTTGAGTGTATGAAAATTGTATATTTATAATGTTTCTGTTGTCATGTTCAATAAAACTTATTAAAACAAAAAATACAACCACAACCTTTTATCACTGTGGATTTCATTAAGACGTTTCTTAAAGTTAAAAAATAATAATATTGGTAACAAACTAAACAATTTTGTTAGAATGGGGTCTTTCACATATTTATACAAGCTGTGGAGAACAGTTTCAGTCAGACATTGTTTGGATCGAGCGCCTGAACGAGCCGCTCGTTAAACCCCTCTTCGTTTTCGCTACCGCGCAAATCATTGCAAACAAAAGTCTCCATGGTCTCTGTTATCTGTAAGTTCTGCTGAGAATCGGCTGATAATGAGTGATTCCTTAGTTTCTTTTGTTTTGTTCCAGACAACTTTCTATCGAAAGCTAACGTTAGCACTGAATGCCAACCGTATGTAAACATATGGCAAGCCAGGAGTGACAAAATATAGAAACGCGCTTCAGATGCGGGCACGAGACGCCATAGGGAAGAACCGATTTCGTGCCCTGTGAATCGATTTTCCCAAATTTAAATGAAATCAATTCAAGATCGATTAAATAAATTTTTTTTACCAGCCCTACCATCTAGATTTGGAGGGGGTGTGTTAGTCTGTACATCCTATGATCATTTTCTGAGAATTTCAATAAAATCGGTCCAGTGGTTCAAGAGAAATTTTGCTGGCAGACAGCTAAAATATACACAGGTATTGGATTATTGCCAGTTTTCTTGTTGGAAGATGATAACTATTACCAACATAAAAAAAACGAGTAATATGGTCATGTTTGTTAATAATTAAAATAATCTAGGAATACATTTCAAAGAACAAATAAATGGGATTCCAGGGTCTTTTACTACTAAGCATCCTTACCAAATATTTGTCTTTATCAGACAGCAACATCATTTTCTCTAAGCAAACAAACATCCCCAGAACAAATTCCTAGCTGCAGGTGAATAATGTGATTAAGTCAATGATTTGCAGTAAACCAGCAGTCAGAGTGCCATAAGAGGCCTGTTTAAATCATCAAGACCTGAAAAAAGATGTCAGAATACAGTTCTCCTTTGTATGCCGGTGGATGGGCACTGGCCTCATTTTATTCCAGCGCATGTATAAAACACAGTGTGGGAATAGGTTTGACTGATCTATCCCATCTAATATGCGACTTTCTTCCCCTCTTTTTTCTGCTCATAAGTTGCAAATGGCTTCATTAAAACAAAAGCACGACCATAGGGAGCACATAAAACATGCTGCTGCTACCTAATATGGTATTTATGACCAGAGCTAAATGTAGAGTGAATTAAACTTTAAAGGATTGCAGTCAGGTAGACTTGCAGACGTTTGTGGAGGAATGTCCATTAACAAGATGAAAGAAGAGGGGTGTGTGTCGATGTGTGTGTGTGTTGGCGCTATTCCCTCACGGCCGCTGGTGGAACGTCAGCCAGACGGCTGGCTGAAACCAGACACCTTACAAGCACACGTGAAATGAAAAATCGACTGACATGGTCGCTCAGGAGCTCCAGCCTGCTGTATTTACAGAAATAATTAATATCATCAGAAGGGACTTCTCCCAGCTCTCTCCTGAACACCTTTTCCTTCCTTCATCTCCCAGCCCCCTTTTTTAACTTGTCTACCTGCAATCTTTGGAAAACGATTCATCTGCTTGAGAAAATAAACCAACAGATGTGGCTGGTTGAAGGTGGTTCATGCCAACCAAGGTGTGATGAGGAAGGCTTTTTAAAGAACAGGGCCAGATTTGGATAATCAGCAGGCACCCTTGGAACAACTCAAACATCTGTTCCAGAATTCCTCTGCGGGGGATCACATGGGGTTCTTTTTGAATGCTTACAAGTTTATGATGATTAAAAAATTTATAAAGGTAGGCATTCTATCATTACAAGAATCCCCCCTCCTTCATTCGGCTGCTGCCTACTGCAGGTGTCAGTGAGCAAATTCGTACAAAAGATTCGGTAACCGTTTTACACCAGATACCCTTTTAAAGCAACATGAGCTCGAACCCGCAGTCTCAGTGTTACAAGACCGTGGCACTGACCACCCAGTTTGTCACCTGATGCATGTGATTGTTTTATTATTAACAGGATCATATGCAGTAGATTAGTTTATCTAGCAAGAATGTTTAATAGAGCCTTTTTTATGCAGTTATAATAAATGATTTATGATTTGTATTTGTAGTTTAACATATGAGGTAGTTACAGGGTAAAAATCAAAGGAAGGTCTTCAAAAGCATAACAAATACCTCTCATCAAAACATTCATATACTCCATATATTGGAGTTTGTTTGCCTTGTGGCTGTTACCGTCACATGTTCAAAGTCGACCCAGTTTTACTTCTACCGACACAGATGTACTCTGAGTGCGCTCCGAGCTCCGGCTGCAGTTTTAGTCATTCACAAAGAAAATGTCAAACATACAGTCAGCTTTTGTTTGTTTAGACAGTGACCTGTGGGGGAAAAAAAAAAGTTTCAGTTTTGTTTTTAGTAGAAATTAATACATGTCCTAGTCAAGTTGAATTTGTAATCCAGATCTTTACATTTAGATCTAGGGGTTATAAATCTAAGACAGCAGTGTCACATCCCTGTTTGTAATGGCTTCCATCCCCCCAAGGCCCGCCCACCTTTTTAGCAGGCAGATGGGCGAAAAGGTCCCCTTGCTTTCATATGACCCGTGTTGAATGTAAAAATCTGTGACACAAAGTGGTGCGTTTTCATATTTGTTTAGCGGCGACCGGCTCAAAGCATCGGCATAATGGCACGGCTCCGGTAGCCTGATCACCGGAGGCGGTGCATCCAGGGACAACCTGGGATCACCGTGCTGCTGATTTATGCATGAACCATGTGCTCACTTTGCTCAGACAGACGGAGCCTACGTTAACAGAGGAGGCATCCTCTTTTTTGTGTGACACTGGGGGGACAGCAGGGATGGGGACGGGCCTTCATGAAGAAATGACAGATTCAGATGCTGTTGTCATACCAGCTACCTGTCTGTTAGGGCCATCTGTCATGTCTCATGACCAGCTATCACTTGTTAAAATAAACCTCAGCCATGAAAATGTTGAAAGTATTAAGGCAGTCATGTAAATGGTTGTGTCTGTCTGTTAGCAAAATATCTCATGAACCAGTGGATGGATTTTATTAAAACTAAGAAACTAATTAGGGGATGCACATCTACAGCTGATTAAACTCACTCAAGATAATCAGTGTTTCAAAACACAAAAAAATGTTAATGTTTTACAAATATAGCTAAAATATTCATGTGACTTTGTGGATAATTCTGTTTTTAAGATTTAACCAAAATGGCTACACGTCCAATTATTGCTTAATTAATATTGAGCGTGTTCATTAGTGATAACGACTTGAGTTTGGACTGAATAATATAAAACAAAAACTAGTAGATGTGAAAGGTTTTCTTTGCATCTGGATACATTTGACCAAATAAACACAAAAACTGACAGATAAATCCCATTAACCTGACAACTCTTTGCATGTAGATGTTTTTGCTTTGAGTATGGCTTATCAGCATCTCATGGAAAGAATTTCTTTATTCTCACATTTTTCCCTCTAAGTTTTATCTACAGAAATCGGCCTGCTACAAAGCAAGCTTTATGCTGTCGTCTCAGCCAGTTCAAACACACAAAATCTGCCTGGAAATCTAATCCCCTCTGAGCATCCCATGTCCCTGTTTCCCCTGACAGTGCTCTCCTTAAGCAGGCTGCGTATCCATATTTGAAGGCGCCACCGGCTGCGTAGGTAAAGATGGGAATTTGTTGTGACAAGAGGAGGGCATCGGCACAACAGAGGTACCTAAGGAAGGAGACAACCTCTTGCTGCGAAGGCAAATGAGCCTTGTCAGTCGGCAGTTGGTGCAGTAATTTTAAAGGGTGCGCTCATTTTCCCAGGGATTGCAGGAGAATGGCATAATGGATAAAGCACTAAGAATTTTATAAGCTTAAAAAGAACAGGAAAACCTGCCATCTTCTGAAACATGTAATATTTACTGTGTGCATCAAACAGAAAACGTTGCATTGTTTTAACCCAGTTGGGGAATTTCTGGGTAATTTGGCGTTTAGCCGTCATTAAATAGTTTTTTTTTTTTTTCATCTGTTTGAATAAGTTTATTGAAGTTGTTCCATTTTACTGTAGGTGTGCTGCAGCTGTGTGGTGCGTTATTGCTCTGGGAGACGGGATTTGCAAGTCAATATATCCTGTTTTAATAAAAACAAAACAATCATCCAGAGGCTCAGGGATACCAATTACTCTAGAAAGAATGCACATTGTACCTGTTGACTTCTAGCCAATTAGTTTAATTCAAACCAAAGCTATACATGAAGGAAATTTAGTTATGAGTAAGCATTTTATTTTTTCATAACTTCAGCTAAAGGTGAGAGAGGCCGTTTTACATTTCTGAAAGCTTTTGGTTCTAACTTTCTGTTTTTCAAGCCTCATGCAAACATAAATTCTTCTCGTTGCCTGTCGACACAAAGAGACTGTTATTTGACAGTTTTACAGCCCCTCAGTGATCCCAATGTTTCTTTTAAAACTGTTCCACCTTGGGGTTATTTAAGCTCAGTTTCCAGATCTGGAGACAGAACCAGATCCAAGCCCACAGTAGACCACAAGACAAGAATCTCCAAATTACTGTGTGAAAGACAAACTGTTTTCATCAATTTAATATTAAAAACGTAGGATTCCTTCAAGGAATACGTATCACTGACTGCCTTTCATGCCAGAGGTTTAGATGAAGATCTTCTTCTGCTTAGAGTGGATGGATTTATGGCCATTTTAGTCAAACCTTGAGAATGGTGTTATATATGTGATGTCATGTGATATTACAAGGTCTGTGCAGGATCATTCTCAGCTAGTACTACACTACATTTTAGCTCAATATCTGTAAGACTGGCTAAGTTATAGTTACACAAGCAAAAGCAGTATCATTGTGTATTTTTCCTTTGCTAATAGGAGATGAATCCCTACAGCCCAACAACAGCAGTAAAAAGTGAAAATGGGCCCCAAGAAAAAAGTAAAAATACTTAAAGGGAATTTGTTAGTCAAAGTAGCATTTCAGCCTTCTATTCATTAGAATTTTGCTTTTTAATTATTAATTCAGTTATGTATTAATCACTTTAGAGTAACAGCTGGGGGTAATTTTAATTACTTTGTGTACTGCTTGATAGCTTGATTAATAAATTAACCTTATATTGTGATACATTAGTTTTTACAATATTTTGTTAATGTGCAATATAATTAATTACTAAAGCCTGAAAAATAAAAACAGAATACCAGGGACAATATGCACCATCATGATAGGACTAAATGCAGGCGTGAAGGATATACAATATATATATATTTTTTTTATTGCAATACATGAAACATTACAAATAAATAATGCATAGCCCTTGCTATCTTTCCTGCCAGAATTTTAGACTAAAATATCACTGGCTATAAAATGAGAGAGTTGAAGCCATTTTGGTAAAACCTTGAAAATGAGGATGTGTGTGAAAAGTAAAAATGTCACAACTTCTGTTTCTTTAACTCATCAGAAACATCCCACATATCATTTTCATACGCTCAGATCGGACAATAGGCATGGATTACACAGAGATTCAGTGGTAACGAAAACGTTCCTAGAGCAAATTTCGACTCTTCAGGAACCACAGGAACAGTTCAGTTAAAATGTTGAGAGTTGAGGTCTTTGACAGACTTGGAAACCAGCAGGATTGTTAAAAATGTTGGTGTTTTTACCAGTGTCTTAGCTTGCCTAGTGTATCTATGTATATGTGTGTATTAATGTGTGTGTGTGTGTGTGTGTGCTTTTTTTTTATCACTCGAGCCACTGCTTCTGCATAATGTAATGAGATATTTTGGCAACAACCACATAAACACAGATACAGGCAAAATGTTAAAGTAGCACAATACAAAACAGACTTATTTATGTATTCATCAGTTATTTATTTTCAAAGCAAAGCTGTAACACAGCCTATCGAACAAAAGATTTTACAAACTTAAGATGAAGACTGTTACCTGTGAGCATGAAGGGAAAACATCAAACAGAACATCAAATTCCTACCATGTCCTGTTCTTAGCTTTTCATGCACTAATAGGTACAATTAAAGCTGCTGCAGATCTATGAGCAGGTAAACATGATCTAATCCGAGGTATCCTCGAGGCATGATGATGGATTTCTCCCTCCTCCTGCAGATCGTTATTTAGGCCAACTCAGTGGGAGCAGTCTTGCTCATATGTACCTTGTTAAAAAGTATTTAAAAATAAATTAAAAGGATGCTTCTTGTTTATGTGCTTGCAGGAGTTTTCGACAGAAGTGAAAAATTTCCTTCTGGGATTTTGTTTTTCTCGTTTGTGTTTATTCACCCTGAGGAAACATTTGTGTAGATTTGAGTTCATCACTTGTTCAGGTGTGCATCGCCTCGAGCAGCATCGGTAAAACCGCTGCGTGCGAGGTTTTACATCTCACCAGCGTTGAACTCCACACCTCCGTCCCCTCAGAGGGAACAGATGTAAACCTCTCCCTCCCTGTCCATGTCTGGAGGACACACCGAGGCTCACCGCAGACTCACAGGTCCCTCAGCGACAGCTGTCCTGATTTCAAGTGACATCAGAGTCAGTCCTCAGTCACTCTGATCCTGTCAAGGAGTCGGCTGAGATGAACCAATGGCGGATGGCCTATTTATATGCCAGTCACCTGATCTCTCACACCCCCACAGGCAGAGAATATTAAATTGACAGCAGCATATTCTGAAATGTCTGTTTGCCCTCAAGCCCTCAGATACCTCGGGCATATCGGCTTTTTTTATTTTCAAACGCACCTTGAAAACTCAAAGCAGACATGCTCTTTATTTATAGGTGATATTAGCATTAGCTTCATTCACATAAATTTGTCAAACACAACATTTACTCAGCTTCTCTGTTACAGCTTTTAGTTTGGATTCAGCTTCTATAAATTATTATCTGGGTTCTGAGCTGGGCTTTAAGTTGAATTTGGTTTAGCATTTTTTTACCTTTCATCTAAATCCATTTAATATTTATATCCAGTTGCTGGTTTATTTTGGTTCTTTGTCAGCCCTACAAAGTTTGTATTTATTTCCCTTTGCAAAGTATTTTCACTGTTGCTTTATTTAGACTAATGTGTTTTATTTTCACTTTAAGTTTTCTACCTTTATATTTTTGTTTTTATGTGTTTTGTCCTTTGCACTCATGTTTCAGTTTCACTTTTTTGTCTTTATGAAATCTGTATTATTTTATTTACTTACAGTCTTACCTCAGCATAACATTGTTTTTATTGTCATTTATTTCCATTTTCAGACTTCTTGATTATCCATTCTCAAAGATCTGCCTGCATTTGTCTTTTTATAACTCAAAAACCCACCTTTCCTTTTCACCTTTCCTTCTTTCCTTACTTTCTTTTTTATTCCATCCTCCCTTGCTTGCTTCCTTTATTTATTATATTTATTTTCCTTCTTTTTATTCTTCTTTTCATCTATATTTCCTTATTTTTTATTATTTTTTCTTCTTTCCTTCCATCTTCATTTCGTCCTCCTTTCTTTACATCCGTCTATCCATCTGTTACTTTCATCTTCACGCTTTTGTCCTAATCATTCTTTCTTTCTTCTTTCCTTTTTCCCCCTCTTTCTCCCATCCTTCCTTTTTTATCCCACCTTTCCTTTTTTTACTTCCTTGCCTCATTCTTTTCATTCTTCCTTTCTTTCCTTCATCCTTGCTGTCTTGTTTCCTGTTAACTTGTATTGTTTCTGTTTTTTCCAATCAGGATGTTTTCCTTGTTTTTTTCATATTTTTTTCCACTTGTTTTTTTCATTTTTTAAATTCTCTTTCTTCTTTTCAGCCATTCATCTATCCATCCATCCATCCATTATCTATACCCACTTCTTCCTTTCAGGGTCACTGGTGCCCATATCCAACCGTCACAGTGCGAGGGGCGGAGTACACCCTGGACAGGTCACAAGTCCATCACAAGTCCATCATTCATCCAAAATTTCGGACTTTCTTGTCTTTCCTTTCCTGTCAGTTTCTAACTTTTTATATCATGTTTATCGAAGTACTCACATTTCATTGACTAATTTTTCAGATCTTCACTTTAGTGCTGATGAGTGACTGAAAGTCCTTTTTGTTTTTTCGTTCTAAACACCCTCTGGAGTTTCTGTCATCTTTCCTCTGTTACCTACAAACTTATTTTCCTTCACCTACTGAGATCTAAATAGTTAATCAAGTGTGTCTTCATCCTCATCCTGCCCTTGTTTTATTTTTAGTCATTTATTTATTGGTCCATCCATCTCTTTTTTTCAATCAGTGGGTGGTTTTCAGGAAGCTCTGATCTTTTCTCTCCAAACACAGAAACAGTGTTGACCGACGGAGGGCAGATCATCTAGGCAGCACAGAAACCAAATTGCTGCAATCACATTTACTTGGCCCTTATCTGCGTGTTTGACATTTTATCTCAGCGGCCCGGCAACCAAAGCGTGGATCAAGCTGAACCGCGAGCTGTCAAAACTCACCACTTGCCCCGTGCCATGTTAAACAGCCAACATCTGGGGCCGGTGTAAACACTCGGCCCCTCGTAATCAACCCCACATGTGGCTGCGCTCAGGCTGCGCTCAGGCTGCTCCCACCCTGCGCCTCCACGTGGACCATCCGAGGAGGCACTCTCGTGTGAAACAGATACTGCGTCAGGATTACAATTCAATAAATATTTGAACTTCAGCTGTCCACCTCTCACAATTAGGGCAGGTTTCAAACAGGGACAGCCCCCCCCTGTACGTTTGATGTTTGATCTCAGCATCATCTCGATTCGGGGCTCAAGACGGGACATTTATCTAATAACAGCTGCACTGCAAAACTCTGACAGCTGGCAGTTAAAAGAAAACCCTTTCCTTGGATACAGTGACACCTCAAAATATCAATCTGGGATTTTAATGCACTCCAGGAGTTATCACAGGATGAAGCCATCTCACTTACTTTTTCTTTGGCTAAAGGTAGCCAAATTGTTCCTGGTTTAGCTGATAATTTGGAGATTTTTTTATTTTTTAACGCTGAGTCACGTTTTACTTGTTGCTTTTAGGTTATTTTTCTGTGTTTCTTTGCAGTCCATAGCTGCTCATTCTGCCATTTTAACCATTTATATATCAAACATTCAGTTTTCAGGAGATATTTGCTGTGACCACTGGTATTATGATGTTTACCCTTATCAACATATTTCACTGTATCTACACATATTTTCTCCATAAAAAAACAAACATTGAGATCTCTTTAGTTCCTTTAAAATCATGTTTCTTGTTGAAATCTATATCAGCACACTGACTCTTACTTTGGTTTTTACCTAATTTTAGTTATCACTTTCCTACTTTTAGCATACTTTGTGCTAATTTTACTGTTGTTTTATTTGATTTAGCCTTTGGATGAATTTAGATACTAGTCTGCTACTTTTAACTCTGTGCTATTCTGCTAATTTTATTTATAAACTTAGGTATTTAAGCCTTCGTCTACCGTTCTGCTTTATGCTGTTATCTACTCTTTGATTATGTTAGCTTTTAGCCTGGTTTTTGCTACATTGAAGTTCAAAGTTCGCTTTTTGCTACTTTTAACATTTAGGTAGTCTTATACTTCTCTTAGCTAGTCTTTTGCTACTTCTATCTAATCTTTTGGTGCTTTTTAGGTGGCTTTATGTTGCTTTTAGTTTTTAATAAACAGGTTGTGTTGTGTCTATGTTCCTACCCTCATCTATGGTCACGAACTTTGGGTCCTGACCGAAAGAACGAGATCGCGGATACAGGCGGCCGAAATGAGTTTCCTCTGCAGGGTGGCTGGGCTCTCCCTTAGAGATAGGGTGAGAAGCTCGG
>JARVJO010000186.1:10635163-10649085 GCA_031762555.1 Cynodonichthys magdalenae | reverse complement strand
CCCCAGATGAGCTGGCCCAAGTGGCTGGGGAGAGGGAAGTCTGGGTCTCTCTGCTTAGGCTGCTGCCCCCATGACCCAATCCCGGATAAGCGTAAGAAAATGGACGCACGGACGGAGATTGTGTTGAACTTTTTTCTTAACTTCCTTCAGTTTTTGGACACATCTGTTATCCAGTCTATTCTGATTCTTTCTGTCCCTTTCAGAGAGCTGCTCTGGATTCAGACACTTAAAATGGTCTCCATCCCCCAAAAGGCAAAGTTTGAACATTTATATTCTGCACAATTTAGCCTTCAACAAATGCAACATGACCGTCAAGTATTAAAAAAAGAAAATGTGAGTTTGGTATCAAGTTTTCAAGTAGCCAAGGAGGAGGAGTGCTTCCTAACTTCCCACAACTCTACTGATTCTCTGAGCCCCCCTCAGGTTCAGGGCAGATGTTCTCAATACTGAGATCAATGAGGGATTCATTTTACTGTCTTTGTTTCCTTCTGTTCGTTGCAACAAGCGTACAATATGCAATAATTCAAGGGAGTCACAAAAGTCGCAAATATGAGTGCATGTGGTGCCACTGATGCATGAGTCTGACAGAAAGACAGGAGATTCTCAGAGAGAGATTACTTCAGTTATGTTACAGTGATCTTTATTGAATATAATAACCAGATCTTTTATTGCTTAACTTCAGATATCTTCTGAATTGTGTTTATTGGTTAAATATTTACCTTTAAAGGTCAAAATTCCTATTTGTTCTCTCAAAGCCTTATACGCTAACACACACACACTCCTCTGTGCACTCAGTTGTTTCATGCTTTGATTTTTCCTGGCACTTACCCAAAGCAGCGTAGATAAAAACAAGAAAAGGAAAATGACACAATGAGCTTATCTAGCCTGCCACCTGAAATTTATCGTTGGAACGAATCTCAATTTGCCAACAATCCTCCATCTTGCATCAGGTTCCACACTGTGATTGAGCTGCCTGATTCAAAAACACCAGCTCAGTCCAAAGCATTTGAGGATTTTTTTAAAAAAAATTGCTAATAATTAGCAGAAGGTTATCTTTAAAAACAAATCTCCCTTTAGAGGGAGACAAATTTCCAGGTCCCCCCTTGGCTCAGGACAACTAAAATGCCATCATGAAAAAAAGTTACGGTAATTGGAAAAAGTGTATGTATATATACAGTATATATATATATATTGCACCGCACTGAAGTTAGAGTGTCCACATTGTTGTTTTTTTGTTTTGTTTTCTTTAAAGATGCTAGATCTACTTACAGGAGGTATAGAATAACACCTTTGTTCTTCTCCCTGCTGGAATACAATAAAAAAGCTCTTGGTCTTTTCTCGCTGTTACATTCATGAAGAGCGAGTAAAGAGCTGTCGTCCACCATAGGCATATAAACCAGGTAGACGCCATTCATACCATGTTTGCTCTGACCGCAGTATAAAAGTCGTGATGCATGTTTTCTTTGGTGTACATTTCAAACTGTGATCTAAAGCTTGTTCTTAACATCAGCTGGTTTAAATGCAACTTTTTCCCTGTTTAAAAACTGGGCGCAGACTGAGGCAGAGCTGCTGTAAGCACTGCGTGTGTGTAAGATGGGAACAGAGTCTAGGTCAGTTTTAGGGTCAGGTTGGAACCTGTGAGGTTAGCTTTAGGGTTGGCGGTCAGGGTTAGGCTGTAGAAATTACTGGAAAGGAATGAAAATCAATGAACGGTCCTAATAAGGATATAAATACAAACCTGTGTGTGTGTATGTGTGAAGTCCTCACAAAGATAGCACAATGTATGTGTGTCTCTTTCCTTTTCTCTGTGTTCCTCTGACAGTTTTCTTTAGGCCTGTTGCTGTTTTTGCATTAAAAAATGCTGGTATATTAAAACATGGTCATTTTGTTTTATGTAGAAAAGATATTAATCTGATTAATATACAAATAAAAACAGAACATGTAGCACTAGATAAAAAAATCTTACATTTTTTTCTTTTTTGAAAAAATGTCTGAAAATGAAATCCTGTGTGGCAGCACTTAACTCCTACACCAGACAAGGCTCAGTTCATAAATGTTTCTTTTTAGTTTAAATTGAGACTTGTGTAACTTTTGTTATTAATGTTATTTTTACCATGTTAATGGAGGAAGAAAAAGGAGTATCGGCTTCAAGAATTGGCCAAAAGAAATCGGCAGCACGTATTGACGTATCGGTTAGACTGATGTCAAAATAATTGGTATCGGCCTTCAAAAACCTGTATCGGTCGATCTCTAATTTCTTCTACCATCTTTTGGATTCTATGAAACCATCTTCCTTTCCTTTCTTCATCCCACCTTTTTTGCCATTCTTTCTTCAGTTTTTGTTTGACGATACTCTTGCCTCTGATTTGCTCGTGTGTACTGTGGAATTAATGGGATTTTGAGTTGCCTTCTTTGCCATTTTATCTGCCATCTCATTTCTTTCCACTCCAGTATGTGCTGGTATCCATATAAAAACTATAGTTAAACCCATCCTTTGTATTCAGTATAAAGTATGTAATACTTCTAATAAAATGTCTGGCCTGCTGTCTGAATAATTGTGTTTTAAACTTAACAATGTGGAACTTGAATCTGAGCAAATGATTGTTTTTAATGGTTTAATGTCCTCTACCCTCTACACTGCTAATAGAAGTGTTAACATTTCTCCAGTGTATACAGATAATCTGTTGTCGATTTGTGTTTTTAATTTGTATATGAATTTTTGATACTATAAATGCTATTCCTATTTTTTCTGATATTTTGATACATCTGTGTAAATCTGAATGTATTGATAATAATTGTTTACATATGACTGAACTGTTTTGTGAATCCATATTATATGATTTATTCTTTTTCTTTTCCAATAATGTCATATTTACTGTCAGTCTCTCTCTCACTAACACAGGGACAATTTAGCATTACCAGTTAGGCTAACAATCATGTTTTTGGTCTGTGGGAGGAAAACTGAGTGCCCAGAGAAAACCCACGCATGCACGGAGAGAACATACAAACTCTACCCAGAGAGGTCTCTGGCTGGGATTTGATCCAGCGACCTTCTTTTTAGGAGGCTCTACCAACTGAGCCACAGAATAGCAGCTAAAGGCTAAAGGTAGCAGAACAAAAAAACAAAACCTCCACTTTGTTAGAACAATACCAAAATGCTTCATCAGCCACTGAATATTAAAATAAGGAGACATGAAACAAATTGTGCGATCACTTCTAGAACTATAATGAAAGAGCTTAAATTCAACAAACTGAGTTTAATATTATCATCAGATTAATAGCTGCAGTGAGTCCATTTTCACTGAATTATCTTGAAAAAGGATCCAAGCCAATTTGTGCAAAAATAAATAAACAAACAAATAAATAAAAAGCTCAAACAGGTATCATAGAAGAAATAATGTCTGTTTTTCTTCTGTTTTTCATCCAGAGCCCCGTTTCAGAAAGCAGGATAAGTGAAAATTCTGAGTTAGTTCTGGGATAACTATGTTCATATCCTGGGTTTTGGGTTTCAGAAAGCCAGATAGCTGTTATCCTGAGTTAACTTACCTCCGCAACTTACTCTGTGAACCAACCCTGCTCTGTAGCAGGATTACTTGAACAAATCCTGAGTTTGTCTGACTCTGTAACTGAGAGCTGAACCAAGAAAGAGTCAGAGAGGGTGTGTTCTTGTCTAGAGGAGCCTGTAGATCATGAAGCGCTAATACTCTGCAGAAATATACGTCAGGAGAGAGTGATAAGACCACGATTAGATGTCTTGTCATTTCTGCATGAAAATCATGAGCATTTTTACTTGTTTCTGATTTCACAAGTTTCAATCTTTTCCTTCAAGTACAGCTTGTAGCTGTTTCACAGGAAGCTTTAAGGACAGAAAAATTATAAAATTTCATTTAAATTTCTTCTCTCTAATGAGGTTATGATCAGAGGTTTACATTCTTACAGAAGTAGGCCCTATATATTTTTATTTTATTGTATATAGAATTTATTTATTTATTTTTTAAATGAAATGAACTTCTGAAAAAAAACAAAAAAACAATTTTTCGTAGAAGACAGGTGAGCTTCAGAGGTAGATGGAGTCTCTTCAGCTCATCGTCCATCACAGCTCTTTTTGTAAAAAATTAAGTCAGTCTGATTCACAATGAAAAGTAAATTAAACTTTAAACCTAGATAGTTATAAAACACCTGAATATGCACCTGGGTCTGCTCCCTCTCTGTAGCAGCAGACAAAGTTTTTTCTTCATCATCATCCTCTGATGAAACACTAAATTGAGTTTACTGCAGTTTATTGTAAATGGAGGTCAGACCTTTTCACCTAAGCACTAATTAGACACATCCTAACATTATCATGCAACATTCAAGTGTACAATATTAAATATTGGCAGAGAAAAGATGGGGTAACACACATTATTTTTCAGGGGGACACAATAATTTTGTGTGTTGAAGCTAATGAATTATGTAATTTATTTGTTAAACGTTGAACATAAGAGCTTATACCTGGACCTAACCTGATTTTATTATGATTTATATTTAATATTTATTTGCTGCCATGTCTGTTTGGTACCAGCTGGGCTGCTCCTACACATACATAATGCACACACACTCACTTTAATTCACTTGAATAATGTAAAGAATAAATGTTTAGATTCATGTAAAATCAAAATCACGCATTGACCAGCAATTCTCTGCCACACTAACCGTCTCTCTTGCAGCAACAGTATTGCTTTTTTAATTTTATTTTTTTTTAATACATGTTGGTAATCTCTATATGCCATCTTTAGAATTTCTAGTTCCAGCAAAACTTCCTGTCTTCTTATTTCCTCCCATTGCCATGGTGATATCTGACTTCCATTGATGAGGGCTTCACACTCCAGCTTATCTCAGGGATAACTTGACTCAGGATTGAGTTACCCAGTTGATATCAGCTGTTCTGAAACCAAAAATCCTGAGTATCACAGAGCGGGGTAAGTTGATTCAGAGTATCTGCATTAACCCAGGGTTTGTTAAGCCTGCTTTCTGAAACAGGGCCCTGATGTCTGCACCCTGGGTTCAATCTATCAACAACTCTTAGTCTCATTGGATTTGAAGGAACATTTTACTTTCTGTCTTTCATTGACTCCACACTGACAAATAGATACACGTCATGATTAAACAATTTTCACCATTTCAGACCACTGGATGTCCCAATCAGATCAACACAACTTGGTCCTTTTCACACTGACTCTCCCTTATTTGAGGTAACTCCACATCCAAACATTCCCTAAAGAGATAAAACTCTTCCCTCTCAGTTTACCTCTATCCGTGTCATGTGCTGGCTAAATAAGAGTGGACCCACACTCCATACTGCACAACATAGGGCTCACCTGTTTAATACCAATGGAAATAGGTTTTGTGCAACATGAATAAGTCTGAGTTGCAATAACATCTTGGTGATCATTTCAACCCCACAGTTTGAGAATCACTGATTTTCATATTGAAACAAGTTCATAGTTTTTTGTTTGTTTTTTTTTTTTAATTTTTTTGCACTATACGCTTTTACCAAACCTGATTTATGCTTAATTTACATCTTTAGTACACTTTTCAGATTGTCTCAGTTAAGCTTTGGTTTTATTTGCTTTACAGATTTTGTCTCGTTGAATTCAAAGTGAGAACAAATGGATTTATTTTAAGCTAATTGCATTAAAGTCTGTCAGTCAAGGTGTGTGCATGCACAAATGTGTGTGTGTGTTCAATAGGGCTTTTGTTGCTGCCCAAACCCATACATCATCCCCAGTGACGACACCTCAGAGCGTCCGACCGGCTCAAGCTGGCCTTCAGGGGTCACCCTCTTAAATGAGATTTCAGCACCACTGACCCGTGCTCTGGTCCTCTCACCTTTCACCAGGAGAACAGGAATGACCTTTGACCTCAGGGAACTGTGAGCAGCCACCGTTTTCCTCCAAGTGGCGACCCGTGAGCTGCAGCCGACCGTGCCTAAGCCGTGAGGACAGAGTGTGGAGGTGAGGCCTGGGTGTGTGGAGGAGCACAGAGGTGTGAAATGAAGAGCTCACTTCCACCTCGCCCTAAAATAGATAAATTAAACAAACACACAACTAAAGACCCCTTCTATTACAAAACCTGTCATTTAAAGGCTTTATTATTGTTAAATAGTAAATGGTGTCCAAAATAATGTTTCCATGTAACTGTGATCTTTCCTTTATAGGAGCCCGTTATAAGAGCAACAGTAAAGTATTAAACAAAAGTAAATTTAATTTAGCTCTGTGCTTACTTACTCTATCCTTACATCCTTGGGTTAGATAAGTAAATACTTTCCTTGTAGATAAATGGTGAAGAACTGTAGTTAAAAGAAGCAGATTAATTGAACGCATTAGCTTAAAGCTATGCAGTACTGTAAAAAAAGTCTCCAGCCATCCATCTTTTTCTGTATGTTTTACTTCCACTGAGTCAGACTTTTTTGTAATCTATTAGAATAAGCCTAAGTATTAGTTCTTCAGATTTTCTAAAAGTCTTTTAAAAGTTATTTTTGAAAAATAAAAACATTCCATTGATCTTGGAAATCAACACAGCAGCAAGATTAGATAAAAAAAGGTAGATATAGAAAACGAGGCCAAAGGGATTTCAATAAAACACTAGATCATACAAAAACAGTAGTCTATATACAGTTTAAAATTCCAACTACATATAATATGATTTTGGTTGTTTTTTTTCACTTATTTTCTGTCCATAACCTGGACCTAGAGCAATGTTTGATTTTAATACTGTGATCATCAAGGGGAGCAGATGGGTGGGAGGGGGTCAAGGACCAGAGTGGGGCAAATGAAGGTGGAGGATACTGTGGTCTCACCTTTCCCACCCAAATTTTGATGCAACAGTCAGGGGATTCGATCAGCCTCCTCCTCTAACCTATTTAATCATTTACAGTACCCTCCTAAATGTAAGAAACCAGTTTGGAGTTGACACGTAAAAGACAAACAGGATCTTTACACTGATAGTTACTAGCAGCCTGTCGCAGTTTGTTCTCATTTCTTCATGTTTTAGCACAACATGCTGTCACATTTAGGTACAAGAACAGAAACTGAGTGAAAACGAAGCCAACGTCCAAAGAAAAAAAATTGCAATACCTTCAGAAAGTCTGGAGAACTGTTGAAAAAGACTACTTTAAAAGATTAGACATAAGTCTGTCTCCTTGGAAGCCATATTGGAAGAATTGAAAACTTTTGTTTAGTGCTGCGTGTCTCAGTAATGAAAGGACAGCTGCTGCTTTCTACAGTTTTTAGCTCCAACTTAGTATCCATCTGAATCAGACTAATGTTGAACATCTACCTACAAGTTCCTCCATTTGTTCATTTTTGATGCTGCCATGAACAGCAGTGAAATAAATGTGTTTAACTGTTCAGTTCAGACGTTTCTGTGCATTGGGTGTGTTAAAGCTCTAAAGCGTTTCCCGGAGGTTAGCCTTAGCCGACATGCAGCACGATGCGCACACACTGCTGCTCACACACTGACACATTTTATAGAACCTTTAATGTGCACATTGTGTGTTTCTCTTTCTCTTGCAAGTGCTGTATGCATGTCATTAATTGAGTCTCCAGCTCCCTGGAGTGGTTAGCTCTACTTGCACTGGAAAGATAGAGGGGAGATGGTCTTTGTGTGTGTGTGTGTGTGGGTGTGTGTGTGTGTGTGTGAGTACTCTTCACACACATGCACACAAGCCCTGACCGCCTGATGATTATGCTTGATCAGTGTCAAACACAAACTACTGCAGCGGGTGCTTTGAAAGGGAATATATTGTGCACTCAGGCTTTTTCAGACCCTTAGTGCTGCTCTTACAGAGCACAGTGATTTATCCAATTCAACCAGATCTAAGAAATGTAATTTTTTATTATTTTTTTGTTTTTATGTTGTGATACCAGCAGTGCAGCCTGCGCATTTATCCTAATTTCAAGATACAACAAAACATGGATTGTCCAAGGAAATAAAAACACCTCGGGTGAGAAAGAGGCTCAAACCAGAGTTTGTTTGCAGAGGGCATGAAAGTGTACATTCTGATATGTTGAAGATTTCATAAAGTCATCTTGGACATGAGCATTGTGACAGAATTAGGCTTTGAATGTTTCTTTGTCTGTTGGCACTTCTTTCATGTCAGACAAGATAAATTTATTACACAAAACTGAATTTGTCTTAATTTTATAGAGAAGGCACTGTAAATAAAACAAAACAAAACAATAAAAAGTATGTCATCACCAATGGCGTGCTCCTTAGAGAATGTTGCATACATTTTGATTTTTTGGTGTAATTAATAGAAAGTGAAACCCTTGTTGACCTAGGAAAAAACACCTCACTGAATTGGAAGGTAGGACTTAATTCTGAATCTTACATCAGTAGCTTTTTCTTAACTTTCTCCTAGAACAACAGACTGCTTTTAGCATAATTTGTTTTTAAAAATAAGTTTTTTATGAGACCATATTGATCATCTTTTTGTTTGTATTCATGAAATTCTACTCTACTCTTGCTTAAGTTGTTTTACTTCCTTCATTTGATTTAAATAATCATTTGTACCCTGTCCTGATAAATATAAGCTGTAAAAAGCCACATCAATGTGACCCTTAAATCCAGATGAAATGATTTAGTTTTTGTCTCCTGTTAATTAGTTACAGTTAATTTGTCCTCTTCTTTTTTTTTTTCTTGTGAAGCGGAAAGAAAATAAACTATTTTGTTGTAAACAGAAAAATTTTACCTGTTTTTTGTCTAGAACTATACAGGATTATTTTTGTCCATCACATATTAGAGTAATTATTTTCCTCACCCGAGGATAAATTAAGTGTTTAGTTGAATCCTAATGTTTTTTACTTATATATCCAAAGTAATTTTGATTGACCTACAATTAAATACCTTTTGAAAATCACTTTAAACTCTTTCAGCAGTTTGCTATAAAGTGTAATTTTCTAGTGAAGTTTGAATGAAATCCCAATGAATGCCAGAAATGTACACCAACAAAGCGTGAGTTAACAAACAACTGGGCTCAACAGGAAACTAATCACTATTAATAAATTTTCATTTATGTTTTTGGTACTAAAGGTATATAAGTTTACATTACTGATATGTGCAACTTTATTAAAAAGTTTAATCAGTAGCCCAAACTACTTGTATCATTAGTTTTCTGCTGTAACATTTATATACACATTTGTAAAAAACTACAAATTTGCTGCAAGTATTTTTTCTCTTTATTATCTAAACATGACTCAGGTTCAAGTTACTTTTTTTTTTGTCAAAGGTACATAGAGCCACTTCAGAGGATTAAAAGAGCTACATAAGGGCTCCAGAGCCACAGGTTGTAGAGCCCTGCTCTAACCTAACACCCTTTTTCTTGCTTTGTAAACCTGTCCAATGAAGGCAAATAAATCGCAGAAGCCTCAGAAGTGGACACAGTGCAGGTTTTTCCTCTAGACATGTTCAGTACTCACAGATGCAAAAGAACAAATAATCATTTTTCATTATATATTTTCTATGCAGAAGGCAGCTGCTCTTTTATACTTACTCTGCCTAGTTTACTTCTAATCAGTTAATGGAAAATATTGTGAGGCCTGTTATTCATGGCATGTCGATTTTTAAGTTTGTTTCCCTGTTAATATTATAGCAGCTTCCATTTAAAGGAAGACAAGTGCCTTCACTTGTTCCAGGTAGGTTTACCCTACTGTCTTGATTTTGTGGCTTTTTTTCCTGCAAAATTTTGAAATGAGATAGAAATCCAAAACATGTGACAAGTGAAAACCTCTTTCTTCATCTGAACACTAAGTTTCATGATTTATGTCCAGCACAGTACATCTGCCTGAGCTGCAGTCACTCACTAATAGGAAGCTAAGCAACTGTAAGAACCATAATTTTAAATTTTGCAACTTTGGTGACAACTAAACTGTTTTTTTATTGGCTGCCACTCAATTGTGAAATGCAGGGGATAACATCTTTGTCTTTGTGTGTTTGTAGTTTCAGCAAAACATTTCATGAAACACTGGACAGATTGTAACAAAACTTTCAGAAAGTATTTTTTGGTGTACACCAAAACTGTTTACTCTTTACAGCTGGCCTTATTCAAGATGTCACAACCACAGCTAATCAAACATAGAAAAGATAAAAATTGCTATAACACTGTCAGTTTTACACTTATTTTGCAAAGGTCTGATGCGCTAGTAGAAGCTGAGGGTCATTCCCAGTATAAACATACTCTGAGGGCTTACAGATTGGATCAAATCCTGCAATATTGTGTTTAGTGTTGGTCATTGTTTGAATTTGAACGATTCTGATTCAGATTTCAGTTCATTTTTTTTAATACCGATTCCCAACAATTCATGATTCTTTTTAGCCGCAGGGTCAAAATAGTTCACATGGTTTAAATTAAGTAGCTAATCAAGTCTTACAATCTTATATCCAGCCAAACGTATTTTTGTTGATTCTGTTTTGAGACAGACATACTAAGAAAGAGCAGAATGTGTTAGATCATTAATCTTGTTAGCCTTGAAATTGTCCTTATTTTAAGTAGTCTTACCAAGTGCAATTGTCTATAATAAGAAAATTTTCAGGCTAACAAGTCAAACACAAAACCTGGAGCAGTGTTTAATCATGTTGGTCGTGCACACGATATAATTCTATAACTCTGGAACGATGGTTCAGTGGTTAGCACTGATGCCTCACAGCAAGAAGTCCTGGGTTCGGACCTGGGATCTTTCTGTGCGGAGTTTGCAATTTCTCCTCGCGCTTGCATGGGTTTTCTTCGGGTACTCCGATTTCCCCTACACCCCAAAAATATGTACAACAGGTTGCCTTCAGGCCCAGGCTGCCCTTAAGAAAGAGATCTGCAATATCAATGGGATTTGCCTGGTTAATTAATAATCTTATTCTTTTATTAAAGTTAAGCCACACCTTAAATTGTCGCTGCACGCTGTCCATTTGTGCATTCATTACGTGTGGATACTTCTTGAGTGATGTTCTGCAGCTCACCTGCAGATTCTTCTTCGTTGGTGACCAGTGGCTCCTTCTTCCAGTCGGCAGGCTGGGTATCAAAACTAGGAATTTAAATTTTAACACTAGTCCCAGTTCCAATTGATGCTCAAGACTCAATGCCCAACACTAAATGTGTTAGATTGTGAATAATTAAATATTGAAGATGGCAGAAAGTCCAGAATAATTTAACATAAGATGCCTTTAGTTTAAAGCTAAAAGGCTCTGGGTGATAAGCATTTATAAAAAAAAAAACAAGCCTTTAATTTATTATTGTTTTTAAAGTAATTGAGAATTGTTACTCTTTAGTCCCTTTTTTTGACAAAACTGTCACAGGTACCCAAACTGTGATTTAATGACAAAATTGTAGAATGAGTAAGAAAGTTGTGGCAACTTTAAAGCATTTGTCATGAAAACCTTGAGGTGTTTGCAAGAATATCAAAGTTTTATCCTGAAGTTGCATCATGGTTACCAGAGCCCACCATGTCACCCAACAGTCTTTTTTTGACCCACAAAGTAGCAGTAATGGAGATATATTAAATAAATATTTTTCTTTGTTAACCATTAAAATTGGGCCATTCAAGCAAGGGCACAATCAGTATATGTGAACCATTTGTAACTACACTTTCTTGAAATAACTATGGCAAAATTATTTTTTTAAGTTAGGTAAATTATGGGAATCAAGATCCAAAATATGGTATTTCAGGACCCACAGTTGGGTTCCAACCTCAATTTTGTGAACGACTGGTCTAGATGCAGGGATTGGTATGTATTGATTCTCTGCACACTATCCAGGGCTTCATTTAACACTTCCTGTTCATGCAATGCACCTTGGCACACAATCAGCAGCACAGGTATTTTCTTTTAATTTGTTGCCCAATTAAAATGTCCAAATTTCAAATGAGACAGAAAAAAAACACAAATTTTCTAAACAACTTGATACATTTCTGTTGACTCCAGTTTGTGAAATCCTACAACACTCTATTTATTGACATGTAAATCTTTATGTTAAGTCAGGAAAAAGTAAAGAAATGTGAGTTTTATTTGTATTCCAGGGGCATTCAAGCCAGGCAGAATCTGATTGAGTGGGGTGGGGGTGGGGGTTCTCATGGTGGGGCGGCCCTCGCTGCAGAGCTGAATGCGATAGGGGTAAATATTTGTATCTCAGCGGTGGACGAGTAGTGCTGAGGTCAGTCGTCTGGAATCCCAGGGTTGTTTAGAGACCACTGTTGTTACAGTTGGACTTTTTTGGGTAAAAAAAAAAAAAGAAAGAAAGAAAAGGAGGCATGAGAGGGATGGAAAGAGCGCCAGACTCCCAGGGGGAGTAAATGGAGTGCTAACAAAAAGAATAAAGGAAAAGAAGCGTGAAGTCATGGAGGAGAATATGCAGCTTATACAGACTGTATCATTTGAAACTCTCTGAATTACCCTTACCGAGAAGGTGGGTTAGTTTCCTCCTCCTACAAATCGGTGTGACTAGCTGTGCCTTGTAGGGATGAACTAGCAAGCTCCATTTGCGGGGGTGTCATGTTTGATTGGGGTTCATCAACGCCGCCCGTATTGTTCCTGTTCGTCAACAGACTCCCAGGTAATGTGGTGATAATTGTCACGGAAGCTTCCATCTGCTCATTTGGTGATGAGGGCTGGGGAGCTGCCCTCGTTTCAAATCCATTTTCCCAGGTGCTGATGGGAGACCGCAGGGTGGAGGGGCGGATGTTGTTGGGGAGGGCCCCATGTTTCATTTACCCAGGAGTGTCAGCGCACTCAGCAGCCAGGTCGTCTCTGGTTGTACCAGCTAATGATTTAAACCCAGCTGGCCTCAATCGGCAGCTAATACATTTTGCACTTTGGCTCCCTACCAAATGTACAGCGCTTCAGCTCTGCGCGCTACGCTGAGTTTATCACTCAGGTATTTGGAGCGAGTGCCATAAAATCCATAAACAACCCTTCGTCACAGCTCTAGTTTGTCATCAGAGGGGTCAAGGTGCAAAGCACTGAGGAGCAGGTCCGGCAAATTTCCGACTGCAGCCTGACTGTTTGTGAGAGGCAATTCTCCACGCTTGTAATTACACGTCTTTAATTGATAACGCGGAAAAACTGCATTGATTTGGTGTCAGCTGAAGGAGCGCTGCGGCGCGGCCTCTAATTACTTTTCAGTTCTGCGATGTCAGGTTCGTTTTCTGCCGTCTGCGACGAGGATGCGGGTGATCTGATCACACCTGAGCTGTTTGCTCTGCTGTCCGTGGCGTTTAACTCTGTAAGGATGAGAAGAAACGGCCAGGGTGATGTAGGAGTGAGGCATATCAAGAAAAGAAGAGAAGATTGTCACCCGAATCCCAAAAACCGTGGAACAGACTCAGACTGGATCCAGCGCCATGGCCCTGCTGATACTCTACCTCCCGCATGTCAGCATGCGACTCGAGCTCTCACGTTGAATTTCCTCTTGAGCTAAATCACGGCATGTGAAACTGAAGGCTTGTTACCCGATTCTGCATAATGCCTCTAATTTGTAGGAGTGTACAAGAGCGCTGTCGCTGAGGCGATGACAGAGCGAGACCAACTGGCTCTGAACAGGACCTGGTGGACAGCTAAATGGTTTTAATGTGGAAGAGAACCAGGGCAGACTTTTTTTTTTGTGTTAAAAGCTCTGAGAAAGTTAGCCAACTTTTTTTTTTTAGCAACTATCAGAAATAACCAGATTTTAGGGATTAGTTCAAGTACTTAAAATGAAAAAAGAGAAATAAAAGAACATTTATTCATAGTAAAATACAAACTGACTTGCTTTTACTGAAAACCCACAGCAAAGTCACAATGTTAAAATAACAGCAGTGTCTCTGTGTCCACTGTTAACACTGTGCCAATATTTTTCAAAACATTACACTTGAAATGTTAGTTTTGATCAATTAATTGTCAGCGTAATGCTGACTGTTGCT
>JARVJO010000186.1:10612897-10631401 GCA_031762555.1 Cynodonichthys magdalenae | reverse complement strand
ATAAGTTTGACATTCAAGAGTGGACACATATAGACACTCACTTGTGATGTTAAATGACAGCTTTACTATGATTCAGGGTTTTTAGTTTACTTCTGTTCTTCCACACCACACATTTCACAAGGAAATTCATGTATTTATAAAATTCCATAAAACTCATTTAACAGATAAAAAACTTGTTTAATCTTCGTTATACCTGGTGCATCTTTTAGTACATTTAGATTACTGCGCTTGTTTGGTCAAGGCTTTTACTATGCGTTTATTTTACACCAAAATACCAAAGCAAAAGTGGTAGAAAAAAAAACAACTGCTTAAACCCATCACTGCATAGACACAAAGTGGTTATTCTTTTCAATTGGTGGAGTTTTGTGTAAATATTTTCAATATGCCGTTGTGTATGTGTTTTTGCACAAACAGGGAGACCGGGTTTTAAATTTGTCCAACATGCTTTTAATTAAGTTTTAATTATAGTACCTGATCCTAATGAACCCTTAAATGATTGGGATAATGCTGTTTGTTGTTGTTTTTATTTAAAATATGCAGAATATTTGTAGAAAATAGCATCTGCTGACTTTCAGTAGGTGTGAGAGTGTGTGTGTGTGTGTCTTTTGAGAGCGTGGAGTAAAAGTGTGTCTGAACTGCTGAGAGGTTTAAAGCGTTCGTGTGTGATGCATCGGCCTGTAGATGGAGCTACAATCTGCACTTGGTTCGTTTTCACTCTCATCCTCCATCTGCACACAATGAACACATTGTTCCTCCCCTGTCATCTCTTTCACACAGCTACACACTTCTGTCTCCGCTAACAGATTTGGCATTTATGTTAATGTACACCTCTATGAATCTCTTGCCTCCCAGTGGTTTTTAGTCTCGACTTCCATGTGGCTTTGCTGCACGAGTGCGAGTGTGTGTTGTGGGTGGATTTGAGTTTGAGAGGGAAGCTGAAGGGTTGAAGATGTTTCTGGGAGTCAAAGGACAACTCCTGAGATGTTTCTTCCCTCCAGAAACAAAAGAGAAAGGGAAGTAAATAAATAAACAACATAAAACCTCCTGGCACAAGATGGACAACTGAGACTTTATTAAAAAGCGTTAATGCTGGGTTTGTCTTTCTGAGGGAGCAGCAAGGTTTCTGAACAAAACTTTAAAAAAAAAATTTTTTTACGAGTCAATCCAGCTCTAGCTATTATTGCTCTTTATGTTTGTCTTTAATCTTGTCAGACTACAGCATAATTTAAATGGATCAAAACTTCTAATTTATTTTATTTGAGCTTATACATGTTAAAGAAAATTGTTTTTCTAACAAGTTTTGTGTGAATTGTATAGTTTTATTGTGCTCCTAGCTGATTTGAATTTAAACATAATTTGTTTGTTGTTTTACTCATACTAATTTTATACTCAATTTTAAGAGAACTTAATCTTTGTTTCACAATTTTTTTTAATGAAAATTTTTATAGTTTTAACAGCTTTGTGTTATTGATGAAGCTGTGTTTTCTTTTTTTTCAGTCCCAACATGTTGGTCACTATAATTCTTATACACCTTACTATTCTAACTGTTTGGTTATATTTTGTTTTCTTTCTGGTGTAAAGCACTTTGTATAGGAAAGGTGTTTTTTAAATAAAGTTTGATTGAGTTCAAACCATCTCTATTTTTACCCCACAGTACCTGAAATGTGTTACTGTTCCAGTCCCTACCAGAATGTACTGATTCAATTAGAAAGCAGTCCTCTCTTCATGTGTTAAGGATCTCATCTTGTTGAGTGGGCCCTAGAGTTCCTGTCCTGGCAGATTTGAGTTGTACTGATGCCATACCCTCCTCCAAGCCTATGTTGTATTTTGCTTCCAGTTAATGCCACACAGCTGCACTATTTTCTGTCGTCGTACATTGTACAACTTCACATCATTTAAATCAACTCTGTGAGGTTTCCCTCTGAGCAGTAGCTTTATTACATTACATAGTGACATTGATCTGTTTGTGTTTTGCATAAAAAATATTGTAACATATCCGTTGAGTAAAATATATACACATGTATCCACACTTTGATGCCTTCATTTCACTAAATGTAAAGATGCGGCTGGACGTTACTTTTACAAAAACACTGTTTCGTCCTCACATGTCCCCATTTTAGGTCACATTATGTGTGAAATAATGGTATTTAAGGCTACATTCATAGCCTGTAGGATAAATAAAGCAGCTTGTGTCACAGTGGTGGTAATTTTTGCCACTCAAACGGTGTGTGAAATAGAGCTACGGTCAGGTCATTGTTGATCCCCACCTCTAATAGAATAATCAATCGTCCTTTTGGCAAGACTTTGAGATTAATTATTAAGAATGAACCTTAACCAGCAAAGCATGCCTACCTGCCTCACTTTACATTTTCTCTTTGCCTCAATTTCCAGCTCATGAATTGATTATCTACATCTGCTGATAGCAAACACCATCCCTCCACCTTTTAAAAACAATAGTATCTTTCCAGTTTGTCAGTCACAGATTTATTTCACGTAAAACACTCACAGAAGGAGGATTAACCGTATCTACTCATACACGTGTGATAAACACTTATCTCCTGTCTTCCCCAGAGCACTCTGTGTGCACGTTGACCTGTTTTCTCTTCTTTTTCCTGCCTTCCTCCTTCTGCTCTGCACCTCAGCGATTTAATCATTTAACCATGTATAATCTGTGCCCTCACCCAATTTATGAAATCCTGTTGCAGCAGGAACAGTTCTCTTGGAGCAATTTTAGTTTTTTAAGACCTGTGGGAAGTTTTACAGGCAGAGAAACTTTTCTTAAAAGAAAGGAAAACCCAGATAGGTCATGAATACTGCGTGATTTGTGCAACTCTTTATAAGATTTCTATGTTTTGGTCGACCCCTTGTGAGCAAAATGCTCCAGTTGTCTCAGGTGTGAAGGAGTCTACCTACAGACTGCTTGTTTTAGGTCCATTAGCCATTCTTGGTGTTTTAGCTGTGTGATTTAGGTCATTACTCTGCTGGAGAACCTATGACCTGCAACTGAGACTAAGCTTTCTGACACTGTGCAGCACAATTTGCTCCAGAAAGCCTTGATAGTCTTGAGTTTTCATTGTACCCTGGACAGAGTTAGGACAGTCTTTCTCAGATGCAGATCCAAAATTTAATTGAGCTTTCACATTTCACTTTAAGTACAAAGTTCAGTGTTTCCCCTACACTGCTGCCCTTGGCAGAGCGGGGGCATGGGTAGTGGTAGCGGAACGCGACATTGTTAATGCTAGGTCTGCTGCCACAATCTGCACACCATCCACAAGTAACGGAACTTTCATCTGCAGGATTTAATAGATAGGGAGGGCAGGTGGTTCAGTTTGGTAGGGGAAACACAAATGTTATTTTCTTTCCTTTTTTTATTTTTGGGTTTAGGAACAAATAGCTTATGGGACTTGTTACCAAAAATCTCTAGTTTTGTCTCATAAATGCAAAGGATATTCCCCCAGAAGTTTTGTGGCTTGTCAAAATGCATTTGGACAAATTTCAGTCAAGCTTTTTATGATTTGGTCGCCTCATCTTCCACCCTGGCTCAAACTGTGGCTGTTGGTATGATCTGACACTGATGACCCTTGGAGTTCACCTGTAATCTCTTTGAAAGTTCTGTTCTCTTTAGTTATTATTCGTCTTTTTTGGCCATGTCCAGGGAGGTTATCTACAGTCCTGTGAGCTTTGCAACTTGTGCAGCTGTAATCACAGGAGCATCAATCTGCTTGGTCTTATGGTCTTTACCTTTAACATGCTGCTCATTCATTTTCTTTTTAGTTTCTGAGACAAGCTTTCTGTGATCCATAGTCAGTGTGGTACACACCATGATACCTAACAGCACAGTAGCTATTACTCCCTATTAATAGAGAGACTGACTGATCACAAGATTGAAGACACCTGTAGAGCTAATTACAGGACACACTTTAGTTTAACATGCCCCTATAGTCAAATTAGTTTTAATCTGTTCTAGGGGTACCATCCATCTTATTAAGGACATTTTCATTAGTTTAAAATAATCCTGTGAAACCAAAACTCAAAAGCATGACTGAGTTTTCATGACTTGAATTAGACTGTTTATCACTTTTGTCAGTTTCAGGTTATTACAGTGACCTTTGTTGGGTGTTTTTTTCTTGAAAATTCTCTATATTTGTTTACATCTGTATGTGTGAAAAGGTTATGGTGGGGTTTGATTTGTGTTCTATATAAAGAACAAACAGAGAGAATGAACTGCTACGTGATTAGGCATCAGTTTGCAGATGTGTCAGTGTTTGGAAATAATAGCAGATTTACAGTAGTTCATCACAATACGAAGGCAAGAGAATGTAAATAGGGCCTGTTTACATCTGTGGGTGTCTGCTCAGGGTTTATACTCTGCAGGTAAACTTTACGCAGCTGCTGCATCCATGTCGCTCAGTGGAGGTTTACACTGCATAAACGCATCACTTCCTTCTCATTTAGCGTGATGTAAACCGACCTCATACCCACCAGGACACCAGCCTTCATCCTGTGCGAGCGGGAAATGTGACGCTGCCTCTCTGCTTGCAGCTCGCTGGGTGGCACCGCCACAGTGTGGCCTGGGGATTAACCCGATGACAGTTTGTATCCATTAGTGTTATGTGTTTGCCATAATGTAAAGTACTCACATCCTCTTTCATGCTCTTAAAAGATTTCTTTTTCCTTCTGTCACAGGTTCACCAAGGTGAAATATTTTGAAGTCTTTCTAAATATTCAGAGCGTTTGCTTACTTCAGCGAACGGTGGGTGGTTCCGCAATTCACGAAGAATACTGCTGTCATATAGAGTTACAGACCATTTACTTCTCTCTGTCTCATTTACATTTCTGCCTGTGTTTTCTCTTTTTTTGCAATACTTGCGGTGCCTGATTACATTTTCTTGTTTGTAAGCTAAAAAAATTCCAAACTATGAGCAAAGACAAGACATGAAAATTCTTGTTATAGAGGGTGAAAAGCAGCTTTTTAGACACAATTGTCTTCAAAAATCACCATTTAACACTTTCAGAATGGATTAGTGTCTTCAAATCTGTTCAGTTTAGTACTTGTTAGGTTTAAGTGATGAAAACACTTAACAGAACTCATACCTTCTGTCCAGTTCTGAGTGGAAACGCAGGATTAACTTAGCATGTGCATTGATGTTTTTTCATATATCCTTCATACACTTGTAATATTCTCACAGGTTAACTTGAATTATATGAATCAAAGGTGCAGCATACCTTTAAGGAATACTTATCACCCTCAGCTTCTGATGCCAGAGTTTACTTTGATGCATTTCTTTTGTTGGAGATGATGGAGTAGTTGCCATTTTAGTCAAAGTATGAAAATAGTGTCTGTCTCATGTTCAGATCTCATGTTTAAAGTGTGGTATGTTGTGAATGACTCAGTAACTACCACACTAAAGTGTAACAGACAAACTAATGTTTTTAACAAAGATGTTGCACTGTAAGTAGCATTTGGACTATTTGTTGTGAAGAAATCCCAGCTACTAACGCACAAAATCTGATTAAAATATCTGTAAAATTGTTTGAATTGTACTCATTTTTGTGTTTTCAAAAGTAAATTGGCTGTGGTGGCCATCTTGAATCAGAGTGATTCCAAACAATAATGAGCTGCATTCCAGTTAGTACATTCTGAAAGTTTGGTTCAAATTTGTCTAGTGGTTCCTGAGATATTTTGCTAACAGATAACGTATCGAGACAAGAACAAAACCATTTTAAGAATCAGGGTGTAACATCCAACTTAACAGCATTTTTTTAATGATGAAACACAAGTTTATTTTCTAAGACACACTCTTCTTTGCACAGACATAATCTATTCAAATACATTATAAAAGCAGCCTGATGGAAATATGTTAATATATTCAGAACTGGGGCCATAAGTTGAAGCTTTATGTGTACATTTATGTGAGATGCACCTCTCCTCGTTGCTTTAAGAGTGTGGGTAGCAAAGGATGCATGTAACCTCATTCCACATCCGACGCTCGGTGACAAATACATAGTTTGGGGCAAATTTCCATTTCATGTTCGACTACACCGCACATCTCAAATTAAGAGCGCAGCATTATCATCGACAAGGAAATACATTGCGTTAATATTCCCGCTTCACAGTTGCCAAAGAATTAGTTCAGATCAGCGCATAAATTAACGGCGGCACAGTTTAAAAATGGGTAGCTCAAGGCCACGCTTTCAGAACAAGGCAGTGAGTGCCGTGCCTTAATTCACCGTTTGTTTTGATGTCTGCGTGTGAAGAGTTTGTTTCCAGAATGTGCATTTTTGCGGAGGGAAAAAGAGAAATCTCATTACCTGGAGCTCAGTGAGCTGTATCTCGAGTAATTCACTGGATCATGTCGATTGAGCACCAAGAATTCTTAGTTTCCTTATATTTTGTGTTGTTCATCTGTAAAGCTCCCTTTGTAACAAACTAATTATGCCAGCTTCTGCTTAACTTGTTTAAATGTGCGTCTCACCTGTTCAAGTCAAATGTAAGCAAATATTAACTGTCACTGTGTACCATTAACCTCCTAAGACCTGAACTCTTGCATTGCAATGCATTTTTGTCCACATATGGGCCGCCAGGTCTCATGAAATCACTGAATGAATTGTGTTGTAAACTTTCAGGAGTAATCTTTGAATATATATGTACCTACAACTGAGTAGATATAGCTCATTTCAAGATCTCTGACCTTAGAAAACACAAAAATAGCTTTACCTCTGTGATTTTTTTTTAGCTAAAGTTTGGTATGGGAGTAGCTGAGTGTTGTTAATATCTCAATCCAAGTGCTCACAAAACTGCTTAAGATTCAAAAAGTAATTTTCAAGATTAAACCTAAATAGCTACAACTTTATCATTTTGCAACATACAACAATCTTAGTCTAAAACTCTTGGATGAAAGGCACCAGGAGATGTGCATTCCTGTAAGTAATGCTATTCATTTGATTAGATGTAGGCAAAACACTAGATTTAAAAAAAAAATACTTTTAGTATTTCATTAAGAAAAAAAAGATTACAAAAAGGAACAAACAGGCTGCAGAATGTTACATAACACCATTTCTCCTCACTATTGTGTTGTTTTTTTATCTTTGTCTGGCCTTCACAATCCCTTTCTGGCTGCCTGCTAAGTGTTCACCTCAGAGGTGGCACCGCTCGCTGTGAGCTTGTTTCTTATTCCTCAGCCGTGGTGCCAGGTGCATGGCTTTAGTAAGGCAGCATCTCAGTGATGATTTACTGAGGATAAAGAGCTCTGGGGCCTCGGGGACCTCCTGTGTGACACCTCTACAGTATCTGATCACACAGCGAGCCACAGAGATGCTCCGCTTGCAGGCAGGATGGGGGGCTCTGCGGGGTTAGAGGGAATAGACATGAATATATTTGATTTTTAACCTATGCGTGAATGAGACTGTTTATTTAGTAGCAGTGGGGAAGTGTGGAGGTGGTAAAGCAATGTTCTGAGTGAATTTAGGTTTTAAAATAACTATATTTATTTGGCCCTAAATATATGGAGTGCCTAAGGTGCCATTGTTTAAAAATATAAGTTAAAAATCTTGTTTGTTCCAAGATTTATTTTGTTTAAAACAATGTAAAGTCAGCCATATGGAGATGTATTTTCCAGGCACATATATTCAATTTTATTATATCATTATATTTCAATATATTCTTCAATTTTATACCACAATCAAGTAACTGTTACCTTCAGTTGTAATAAAAATGCTGTATATAACAAAAATAAATTTGACTTTGCATCATAGCCTAAACACCTTGAAATTGGCCTGTCTCTTTAAGAACCTCCTACCAATTCTTACACTCCCACTTAAGCATGACATCATAACAATAATTCAAGCATTGTATTTTCTTGTAAAAACTGAAGCAACATTATACAGTATAATAACTGTTTTGGAAAATGGCAACTCAGGATACAGTTGAACCTTGCTTGAACAATCCCACTTCGGACACAGAAAGTACATTTGTTTTTGAAGAACCAGCGAGTATATAGGTTTTTACAAGATGTTTCAGCTTGGTAATATACCTCCCAGTCATTCTCTCATACATATACATCAATGTTAAGCTACATTTTGAAAAGGAACTATATTTATAGATCATTATGAAGCTATGTTTTGCAATGAAATCATGAACATCCATCATTTTTTAAGATACGGTTTGCAATGAAATCCATGAAATCAATGAAAGTGATTTGTGTGGGGAAGGCGCTGGGGAGGTGTGCTCTATAGTGTGGGAGCTCAGCTGGGGACTGAGCTGCAGGGAGGAGTTTTGGGTAAATAGGCAGCACTTTGTACCAGCAAGCATTTAGGTATTATAATAGTTTGACCCTCTCAAAGTACGCACAACCCTCCATAATATGGAACTCCTAAAGTGACAATATTTTATTTTAAAAATCTGGCTCTGACAAGATAAGTTGTGCACCACATTAGCTACGTATTGTGAAGTTATTTAGAACATTTGTTTTTATTATTTCTCAGATTTAAAAAAATATATGTTTTGCTATGTGAGTTGATCATATAAATACTTCAGTTAGTAGCCCTTTTCACAAAACAATTCCTCAGTACCACAGCAGACCAGTGTGGGTCAGATCTGGTGTCATGCTGGCACCACCTCTGGCAAGCCACATCTGGACCACCAAAGGGCTGTGATACTTTATGATATGTGGGCCAAGTGTTAATGCATTGTGTGGGCCAGAGCTAGGCCAGATACATTTTGCTACGTGGGTATGACTGCATTTTGCCTATTTTTTATTATTACATTAATTAAGAAATTACAACTAAAGTACAGTAAGTGTTGATGTAGACACAGTCATTCTGGGCATGCTAATCCTTTTTATTTTTGAGGATATTTTAATTCTCATATGAGACATTTTCTCATTTGAGAACTGTAATGTCAGATTTTAAAGCTCATAATACTGTTGATATATAGTATATTATGTAAAGACTTAAATGCTTTTACAAAAGATGAGGTTAATGTCCTTAATAATTAAAAATAAATGTGTTGCCATTGCATCTGTTCTGTTAGAACATAAGTCTAGTTACCACTGTTTGTGTAAAACAGAGTTCTTCAACCCTTTTCCTCGTGACCCACTGTCCTGCATGTTTTAGCTGTTTCCCTGCTTCAGAACACCTGATTCAAATAATTAAGTTACCTTCTCAATGTTATCAAGTTTAGCAGAAGCCTATCAACCACTCATTAATTTCTGGTAGGTGTGTTGAAGCAGGGAAATGTCTAAAACCGGCAGGAAGACCTCTGGTGTAAAACAATATCATAAACTGTGTACTTTTTGGTCATTCATTTTAAAACAAATATTGAAAAATGGATGGTTATTTTATTTTCATTTTATATTCTAGAAATAGTAAAATGAGTCCACCTTTTAATTTTTTTTTGAAAGTTTATCACTGTTGTCAAGGCAACTCAACGCTGTCCAGTGAAACCTGCTGCAGCTTCAAGTCTCCCCCCCATGGACCTCTTGGAGAAAAGCTTGTATTAGATGCTAAGAGTTGTGTTTCTATCAACGTTTTTTATACACAATTTGAAGTATCACATTAGAAAAGGTTGACGGGAATGGTAAAATAAAAAAAAAACATCCTCAATTTTGCAATTTTGTGGTTTTTTGGATTTTCAAAAAAAAAGTTAATTGGGCAGATGGAAACACATTTGCCAAATACGTTCTGATGTAAAGAACATTTACCTCACATGATTGATCAGTTGTTCCCCCTGACAATAATTCTACCGGCTGCGGCAGTGACTTCCCGGATATTTTCATAACTGGAAGATAATTACATTTCTTTCTCTATGTCTCCAAACAGCATGTAACATGGCCAATACTGTATGACAGAATTATTACAACTTGCCCAATAGCAACACATTCCTGATCATTTCTATCCATTGTCCTGAGATGTGTAGTCCCTGTGAGTTTGCGACCTCTACTTCCTTTTTAACTACAGCCATGTGTAACGTCAACGTCTGATGTAATTACACATTGTGTAGCCTGGTTGATTCGCTCCAAGCTAGTACATGGACCCACCCTGATTAACCTTTCCTTTATGTTTTTTCCTTTTTGCAACATTTTTAAAAGTTTGGTCAAAATTTGCATTAAAATTGAAAGGAAACATGGCTAGTGATATACAAACTATCAGCTAACACCTGTTATAGAAATGTCAAACTAGTCAGCTAACGTTTTTTATTGCAGTTGATTGGTTAGCTAGTTTGACAAAAATAAAAAAGACGGATGTTTTCCTTTTTTTTTGAGTGTAAAATGAAAATAGAATAATCATCCGTATTATGTTTTTCAATATTTATTTTTAAAATGAAAAACAAATTACTAAAAAGTACACGGACCATAAACAATGTCTAAGTTAAAAATGTACTGTTTTTTTTTGTCTGAAGCTGCTCAGATGCCACTGTACTGTAGCATCCTACATGTTTGTTTCTTCTGTTTTGACTGCTGTTTTTACCTGTCATGCAAGTCGTTGTCAGGGGAATGTCTCTCTCTGCTCTGAGGGTTCTCTTCCTGTTGCGCCATAGTCAGTCCTTGACACGACCTGTTCATATTTCAGAGTGCCACATGTCCCTGAGTCAATTTCCTGTCCAGTGGAAACCTTGAGTATTGTTAAGTTAGCAGGAGTTGTATTTGTTTTTTTTTTTGAAGAAAATGTGTTTGAGTGGTGTGACGAGCTGTCAAGGCCGTCCAGGTCATTACACTTCCTGGATGAGATGTCAAGGGACTCATTTGGTTTTCTTATTGTTAGCAGGGAATGTAGATAAGACCTGAAAGGAGTTGTTTCAAAGACTTAGAAACCTGGATGTAAATCCTGGGGTGGTAGGAAGAGACAGGACCCAGCAATTTTGTAAAAATGTCCCCATACATTAGTTTTTAGCAATGCTTTGAATATCCTAGTCAGATAGAAAGACACTAAATAAATACTTTACCATAAAGAAAAGAAAGCATAATGATCAATCTCATCAATTTTATTTTTTTGCAGCCCCCAACAGCAACATTTCAGTAGTGTTTAAAGGGATCGCTGATTAGTAGGGAAATAAGACCTTGCTTGATTATTTCAATAGCTCATAATATAAACTGAGACACTCAGCAATAAATCATCGTGTCTGATAAATATTTTTGTTTGATTCAGTTGAAGAATTTATTGGATGTCTTTTGCTTGTTAACATGTTGTATTTATTTAGAATTTTAAATTCTTTTAAAGCTGCTACAACTTAGTGACAATTATTCAAACACCAAAATATTAATTCAACCAATATTAAATAATTTGTCAACATAGTTCTAACCATTCTTTAGACTGTGGAAATCTACACCCATATTAAGAATTTTTTTCTTCTTTCTGCTGCCTTTCATTTTGTTTGTTTTTTGTATTATTATTTGTCGTATGTATGTATAGCATTTGTTTTGTTTTTAAATGAAATGAATACATTTTTTTAAATTAAATAAAAAAAAATATTCGATGTACATTGACAACTTCTCACCATTTTTTAACCTGCAGACTGAAAACATTTAAAATTCTTAATGGGACTTCAGCACAGTTTTTGTTTACACATCATTACAACATCAGAAGTTGGCGTGTGCTCTATTTTACAACACTCTACAACAGTACATTTGACTGCATCAAGTTAAACCTCCCGATATTAGTCCTAAATAAAGATTCCCTATTTACTGCCACCCCCCACCTCCAGTAATAAGATTGAATTTCCACCCTGTTAGGCGTTGTCTTAAAGTGGACATGCAACACTAAACATTTGACTAATAAATGTTGTCATCAATAAATTGCAGCCATTAGTATTGAGAGTGAAGCTTTATATTTGTAATTTTTTAATTTTTTTAGCATCTATGATTTTAATATTGTAACTAGTTAAATATTTAAAGAACCTTATTTGAATTCATTTTCAGTTTGGAAGCTTTCTTGTGTATTTACTCTGATTAGGTGCCCTTTTCTCATTCAGGATCTTGTGCCTTGTTAGTGTGTGTAAACAAAAGTTTTGGTTAAAACAAAACTACATTATTTATGCTCTTTGTGGGATTTTTGAGCTTCCTTCTTCAATGTCTCATTTTTCACTGTCAGGGTTTGATTCTTTCTGCAAAGCCTTACAGTAACCCAAAATACTGTAAACATTGTGAGTTCAGTACTCTGCAGAGTTGGTATTCCTTCACATTGTGTAACATGTTTAACCCATACTTTGACATTATGCAACAACATCCTGCATGTGTACAGAGACTGACAGTGGCTGTTGTGCTTATGTTGAACTGAGCAATTTCCTAATATAAAGGTGCTTCCTCTATGAAACGGTTTGCAGAAGTTACCTGAAGAATGTAAAATCTGCCAGTCTGTCTTTTAAACCAGAGGATGTCAGTGACTCTAGAATATTATACTAACTAAACTGCACTAGCTTTTCTTAATAGTTAAACATTTTTTTAGTTTGTATCGCCTAGTTCGAAAAATGCTCAAGAATGTGTGTGTTTGAAACAAATACACGAGTGTGGCCTTTCTGTTTCTCTCTGTGAATAATCAACTACCGAGCCAACACACTGAAACCAGCATGTCAGGTACTGTTACATCACACGCACACGCCTGTGTATTGTGAAATCTCTTCCAAAAAGTTAATCAGCTGAAAACAACCTGGTGCCTCCCCTCAGTTGTTTTGCACTGACCAAATGCTTCAAATTAGACCTTAGAGAATGCAGCAGGTGGAAGGTGGAAAGGAAGGAGAAACCCTATCTTATGTTTTTATCAGACAGAACAGGGAAAAAAAGGATAAAACTAAAAGGAAATAAAATTTCCCAACCAGCTTTTATCTTGTAATCTACGAGAAAAAAGAACAGTGGGAAAAAAACTTGTGACCAGTTGCCAGTGGTGGGCGCTGTTCCAATAATTTACTAAAAGCCGAACTAGCTTCCAGCGGAGGGCACTAGTCCCCTAAAGCACTATAATGCTAATTGCAAACATAAATTTTTCATTTGCCCTTTAGAGCTTTTGCAAAATTTTTGTTGTTTTTCAAGTTTCAAGTTTTATTGAACTCAATCACTTTAGAACTTGCGCACCTTAATAATTTAGCAAGCGCTTTAGAACTTGTGCAAATAACTTTTGGATTAGCGCTGCCCACCACTGCTAGCTTTTCATTTAGCAGATTAGCTTTTTTGCTAACTTTGGAAACTACTAGTGCACCAGTAGGCTTCCACTAAATTAAGTTGTGCAAATTTTAAGGCCACTGAAAAATCCACAAGTGTACACATTTTTGAGAATCTTTGTAAGATTTATCCCAAATCAAATAAAAACTGTCCTTTCTTACAAGCAGTGCTGTGTCAGGCACTGTTTGTAGAATACAGTTTCTTTGGCAGCTAAACTTAAAACTGAGTCAAAATGAAATAAAAAACACTTGACAATATTAAAAAAACAAATACAAAAAATCACTATGTAAAAATTTGGTAGAGAAAGTTGTTGATATATGTTTGACTGATTTCATATGGTATTTCAAAAAATACAAACTTGATCAAAAAATTTGTTTATTCTGAAAGGAGTAAACTGAAAGATAAGATAAGATAGACAAGATAGACAGAGCTTAGCAGTTAGCGTTAGCTTCCATTTATTTTTTTTCTGTTTAGCTGATTAGTGAACCTAACTTTTTGGTTAGCTGTGTCTACCACTGCCAAATTCCAACTACCATCCACATTTGTTAACAGCCAAAACAACAAAAAAATAGTACAACAATATCAACATCCATGGACTATTTTGTGGATACCGCCATCTTTGCCTTGCACAAAGCATCATGGTCCAGTTTGGGGGCATCCTGTGCCAGTGTGTGTACTGAATGAATTTGAAAATGGGTTTTGAAGATTGCTGTGCCGTATATTTCTTGTGTATATGTGCAACAATGATCGCAGGTACATGAAAATAAGTTAGAGTATATAGAACAATGAAAACATAAGATTGTTGCCACTAGGCAGAGTTGGGTAGTAACTAGTTACATTCACTTGAGTAACATTTTGGAAAAAAAATTACTTTTAGGAGTATTTTTACTACACAGTACTTTTAGTAATTTTATTATTAAGTATCGCTACTCTATTTGAGTAAAATTTCTGGAAACTCTACTCAATGGGAGTGACTTCACCGAAGAACAAGCTTCTTTGACCAAAATTCACAAGACACACTACAAATTTTTGGTATTCTACCCTCCTCAGCCACTAAGTTTAGTACATCTAGCACTAAATATTTCAACAGCGATCTTTATCGTATCATATTTGCCGACTACAGATCATTTTGACCACCTAATACAGTATTACAAATGTACGTATGGACTATATAAAATAGTGTACAGTTTATTTACTAACAATAGTATGCACCATTCAGAAGGCTACAGACCACAATAATAAAATGCATTTATCATCATTAAAACAAAATCATGTGCATTAAATTAAAAGTTATGCCAAATTTGATGTGTGGACAAGAAGGACGTTTAATACTCAGCGTTTAATAAATCAAATGTTGACCTGCCTCAAGATTATATGTAGATTGTTTATCACCCAGCCCCACTGGCTATAATGCTGTTAATATGATCACTGTATATTGAGATATTCTCTGGCTATATATTTGATATTGTGAGCTACTATTGTAAGTTATACATTGTATTTACAGTGAAATGATTGGACAACAGTATAACCTTACTTCTACTTTGTATCTCCAAATTGGAGTTTTAGGCACTAATCCCAACACTTGAGCAGCATAAACAATCTGGACAAGTTTGTCCTTTTTCTTATTTTCTTATTAGGAGCTGGTCCATCACGAACCAAAAAAAAACACTTGAAAATGTCTAACAATTCAATCTTTAAAATTTGAGAACCCGTCCCATCATTAACTTATTTTGGTTGCCCTCAAACTATCCCACAAACCATTGCACGCCGTTTCCGGTAGGCATCGCTAAACAGTATCTGAGAAATAGTCCATTGAAGACATCTTATGTCATCTTGTTTGAATTCTTCAATCAATGAGAAAAAGCAAAGTTAGTCAATACTTTTGGAAAATAAACTACCATTCCTATAGGAATACATATTGCCTGTTTCCTTCTTTGCCAAAGTTACAAACCAAAAGCTTCCAAAACTATTACCACTCAAAATAGCACTCCTCGGTACTACCACGCTAAATTTTAGCTCAATATTTGTAAAATTCACAAAGTTATAGCCATTTTGCATTGAATGAAATTGTGTCAATTTGAACATTTGCTAAGTAAGCTCGGTTGATTGTAGCAGCTACTTTAAATGGGACTGACAGCTAAAGGTGATCAGTTGTGGATGTACATTCAACAACTATTTTCTGATGTTTTTTTAATTGTCCTCTGATAGATTTTCTAAACGTTTTTGAGGGTATTTTTCTATGTACTACATTACAATTTGCTTGACTTAGAGTTGTCAGTGTTGGATTTAAAATTTTAGTTGCTCATTTATCATCCCTTGGCTCTATAATTGCCTTCAGTGGTAGAACCAACATTCTCAAGCCTAAAGAATACCCACGTAGGCTCTTTTTCAAAATCACAAACAAAAACACAATTTTCTTTGACATACCCAGACTTTTGCTCTGTGGATTTATCCTCCAGGCTTAGGCTGTCAACCCAATTTGACCGAGCTCAAGATGCTTCCATATCTGATTAGTGCTACCATCAAGCCTCCCACCCCTCAAGGCACGTTGCAATTCCTACCAGTAGATTAGTGGTGCGCGGTAAAATGTTAGCATGTAGCTAAACTTAACATTCTGACGTTGAGTTTTGTGTCACAGGAGTTATCACTTCAGCAGTATCATAGTCTGTTTTTCATTTAATATAATAAACAAGCCATTCTATTCTTCTCCCCAAAAGAAATTTTATTTAATTATCTCAACTTTCCTCCCCAAGCTGTTTGCCTGTCAGCAACTTCAGCTTAAGCATTACGCTCTGCTGAACATCCCTCCATCCTTCCTGAACAACTTAAACTTGGCCCAGGCCTTGAACCTCTCTCCAGGGGGGCTGACAGCACTTCACTTCTCCTTGCTCCAGTTTGGGTTGGTCTTTAAGTCCCTCCTGGGCCAAAATGAGAATAAGTTCAATGAAAGAATCTCTAAATAAACAAGGCAAGTTTATGGAAGTACTTTGTAAGAAGTTCCAACTAGTAAATGGCAAATCAGGTTGTATGTAAATCTGATTTAAAACAAATATATTTTGATAGATTCAGATGAAAATCAGAATTTAATTTTTTTTAGGCAAATTTTCATAACCCAAACTGTGCTGAATTCTGATAGGCCTTCACAGTGTCCCTGCTAAGTCATAGTTAATTTTACCCTCTAAAATTGTTTAAAAATTACAAACCATATAGTTGCTGTGTTTGCATTTTATTAGAAATAAGACAAAAAAAAAAAATAGTTAAAGGTCTGTAGCGTGAAGAATTGGATCCAGGTGTAGAGACTGCAGATGGACTTCAGATTAAGCAAAATTAAATACTCTATCAAATGATAAAACAAAAGGGCTGGCAAGGCAGCAAAGTTGCAAAACTAACCTGGTGAGAACATGGAGGAACACAGAGACACAATGATTCAGCGAATAGTTGGTGACAAAAGACCAGTCGAATAACAGAGGATAAGGAGATAAGTGGCAGCACCTGTGAGGAAGCTGATGTCAGATTGTAGACAGGTGAGGGTCGGAGAAAAGAACAAAAAACACTGAAGGCTTACTGAGGAAAAAATAAATGATCAGAAACAACGGAGAACAGAAACACTAATAAAAACACAAAGACAACAGATACAGATCATTAATATGTGAAAATATTGACAATACAAAATTAAAACAGTTCAATTGAACTACAGAGAGGATAAAACACAATGCAGTTCACTCGTATATTTCTAAGTTATAAAAATCTAATATTAGCTGGGTTTCCATGATCCCATCATGATCCCTGTCACAGAAAAATCCAAGATCCACTTATAATAGACTCACAAAAAGCCCAGGTTTTCAAATTTCTAAACTTCCAATCGACACACTAACACTGACAATGACTAGGCTTTGATTTTTGGACAAATTTTAATTAATCTAAAATTTGGTGTGGTTGTAGCTGAAAGTCATCCACAACACATACTTCGAGCATGACATCTTGCAATATAAAATGTAATTGTACATAACATTATTTTCAAAGTGGTTATTCTCAATTTAGGAGGATTTTAGTCAAAAACTCTGGCATGAAAGGCAGTTGTGTTTTATGATTCACATTTTGGTCCTGATACAAATTTTAAGAACCAGTATCTTTATGGGGAGACAGAGGCATTAAAAAGGTAAAATTTACATCTCATCACATTGTCTTCAGTTAATCTCTTCTTCAAAGGTGTGAGTCGAGGCAGGGGGGAGTGTGCTTCTGCAGGAGGTGGGTTTGTGGGAGGTGTCTCCATCAAACATTCAAATTTTTATCTGACGCTGGCTCCACCTCCATTCCTGCTTTAACAGAGAAATTGTGATCGTCTTTTTGTCACTGCTTCATGAAGGGGAGGGACGACGAGAAAGGTGGGATAGAAAATTACAGAGGTGTCAACCCTCCCTCATTCGCGCTCATTCAGGAGCAATCCTCAATTTGAGCAGTCGGAGCACATTTTCATGCAAATAATAGCGTTACTTTTTTTTTTCTTCCCTAGACATTTCCTTAATAGCTTCTTACAAATGATGTGCCATTACAAGGAGGTTTATTTAAACAAATTTAATACGTCTTTAATCAACCCTCGGAAAGCGCCTTTTCAAAAGGTCACATGTCACATCAGGACAGGCTCCATATATACCCCCCCATCACATACACACACACGTCCCACCTCTCACATCAAACTCACATCACAGTATCAGCTTGAATAAAGAGGAAAGAAGGGAACAAATTATTCCACAGACAACTCATTTTAGGTTTTATATACATTTTTATTCACCTATTAAATTTGATTCCATCAAGTGACAGAGGAGGCGGGTGTCTCCATCTTTTTGCATCACATTTGCACATAAAGTCATCTAATCTTAGGTGAACCTTTTCTGTCACATCTGACATGACAAGGCCCTGGATCGGTCACATGCACAAAGATGATTTTGCAAACAATAGCTGCACACAATTACAGCCCAAAGACCAATAAAGTGCACTGGCTAGAAGCACTATCATGTGACTTTTCCTGGTTGTAGAGAGCAACCATATTGTTTGGGGTGAGGACAAGCTGATGAACCTAGATGTGGTGACCATGACATGTTAAATTTAGGTCAGCATATCAATGAAACTCAGTTTGCTATTGACAACCAATATTTTGATTTGATAGAATTGCTTGTTAGTACATACACTGCCTGACAGGAAAAAAGTCACCACCTGGATGTAACTACTAGGGGTGCAACAATACATGTACCCGTATCGAACACAGTTGTCAAGTTGTGAAGTACAAATACTTTGTTACTATACTTAAGTAGAAATTTTGGGTATTTATACTTTACTGGAGTAATTATTTTTC
>JARVJO010000186.1:10561620-10612797 GCA_031762555.1 Cynodonichthys magdalenae | reverse complement strand
AAACATTTACACAGATTTGTGGACAACATTTGAAAGAAATGGTAATATTGTTTATCTGGAATCAATTTTAGATCTTTAAGTCCATCTCATGAAAAATAGGAGCAAAAACAAAAGTGTTGCGTTTATATTTTTGTTGAGTGTAATAAAAGCTGGTTTGACATTAGGTTGCAGGAAAAATGTCTGTAGATTTGACCCCGGAAGGGAAGGGATAGGATGCCCCAAGTGATGTACACTCAAAAAAGATTTTCAAAATGTTTGTGTTGGATTTATTTAAATATATTATGTCAACAGGTTCTACTCAACTGAATTAAGTAAATCTAAAGCATTTTTTCACTTACTTAATAAGTTAAAATGAAGTAATTGTGTTAGATTTACTCAATTCAGTTGAGTAGATGAAAATGTTTTCATTCTTTCTTTTTTAGTGTAAGAACATAGGCGGGGTCAGACACTGAAGAAAAGTGTTATGCTTCCTGGATTCAGGGCTGATTTTGCTGAATGCACAGAGAGAGATACATTAAAGCCTGCATCTCAGCCCAGCACTGTGGTGTTGTATGACTCATTTCCTCACATTTTAATCGGTTAAACATTGGTGTGTTTCCTATCTGGGTCTGACACGAAACTCAGTAAATGAACACACAATATTTCTTTACACCGTAATCAAAGCTAAAGGCGATCCAACATAGTGTGTGACCTTGTCTTTCGGTGACCGCTTTTTATTTGGCCAGGCAGTGTATTGTCATATTAAGCCAAAACATGTTTCCAAGGTACATACATCTTCGATGAATGATGTTCTTAATAGGCAGAAGCTAACCAATGGAAATGCTAATATTTTTACGCAATGTTAAGCCTCTTCAAATATGGTGTCGTGCTCGTACCACAGCAGTCAATCTTCTGAAGTGTGCATGACGCCTCTAGTCAATAGACCGCATTGACCAAGATGCTGTAAAAATAATGCTTGTAAAATACATTGTTTTCAGTGTTTTGTTGCCTTTAGAAACATATCTTCTAAACGACTGAATAAAATTTACCCTCACATAGAAACTAAATATGTACAGCTACAGCATAATATTTCTGTTGTTAAACAAATTCAAAATGGCCACCACAGCAAAAACAGTCTTAGCCAATACATATAATGATAACTCAATTTTACAAATATTAAAATATATTCATATTGCCCCATGCTTCCATAAAGAACCTTCAGATACATGTTATATACTTATGTTTGGATTTTATTTTGTTTTATTTTAAGTGTTTTTGAAGCTTCTCAAGTTTTGTACTTTTGTACATAAAGTAGTCTAAGTTAAGCTAGCTGAGAGTGATTCCCAATACACATTCTAAGTGCTAACTGATCAAGCAAAGCTCAAGTTTTTTTAAACTTTTTTTGTGTACGTCAACTTCTGTCCACCAAAATTAAGTTGGCCTTAGCAAGTGAGATTAGCAAACCCAAAAATGGGTATATTTTAGTGAAATTAGCACATTTTGAGCTAATTCTGGAGCAGTATTTGTTGAGTCATCACAAACATTTACTGTTCGCACTAACACTAATTGCAAGATCACAGTACATCATTTTTTATCTAAAGAATTGTTATAAAAAGCAGCCATTCATATACATTCCATCATAGAATACCAGGTCTTTTATTCTTTCACAATTTGGTTTGAAAACACAGTGGAAATTATGTGACACAACCTTTATAAAAAAGAGAAACTGCACATAAATCTGCCTGAATCACTGTTTGATTACCATGGCTGCTCGCACAAGCTTGTTTAAAGCCAATAACAAACCTATTTAGATATGTGGGTCAAAAAGTTGCTGCCGTGTTCCTGAAATTGAGATATTTCAATATGCAATGATTGGGAGTGTGTGATATTACTTTGACTGTATGCTGTGACCCAGAAGGCCTCGTAGCTCCACCCACATATTCTACATGCAGGCTCAGTTTAACATTATGTATTAGTTCTTATCTCACCAAATGTCTAGTTTTCCTCAGGTTCTTCTCATCAACCTGTCAGTTCAACGTGCACTTTTTGCTTTATGTAACTGTAACATCAACCAGTAAATACAAAAAGTCATCAATAAAGTTTATCAACACAAATCTCATTATATACATGCACATTAAAATGTTTAAATCCCACATAGTTTTTCTAGAGATATAGTAATTTTAAAGGACCTGATCGGCCAAGTGGAGGAGAGCATCCTGATTTTGGGGGGGGGGGGTTAACTCTTTCCATGCTAATGCCTCTTTCTCAGGGTGGCATTTACACAAAATGAATTGCTTGCTTAGACACAGCTAACTAAATAAAAGACAGCAGGGGCTGATACTATGAAAAATGGATTTTCATTACTGTTTCATTTTTTCGAGTAAATAAGAGCCCCGGGCTTGAACTGCAAAGGCTGCGAAACGGTAATAATTTAATCTAAGGTGACACAGACCAAAATGTATGTGGACAAAAAAATCATCCTTGAATATTAAACAAGAGCCTCAAGACAAGAGAAAGCAGCAGAGAGGAGGGGGTAAAGTGTTTACGGGTGCATTTAGATGTATGCAGATTGCCGTCCAACCTATTTAAAAACAAGAATTAGGAATTCCTGTCATAAATCACGCTAGCCGCTACGGATATGCCTTGTTATGTCTGTGTTTAACGGAAACCTGAAAGGTTAAAGTACTTGGTGCATTAAATTGTACAAGGATAATTAATACTTTTCTCCTGGCTATTTATAAAATATGGGAAATAGAGTCAGCTGAGCTGTGACAAAACACTCGTTTGGGGAAAAAGGAAATGAGCACAGATTTCTGGCTAAGCAGGATATCAGTAGGGTAAAAAGAGCAAAGCCTTCCAGGCTGCACATCTTCTTTTCTCAGCTTTATTCTTAACAGGTAAAAGGAAAGCTAATAGTTAAATTGCACATGGATCAGCTGATTTGAAATGTAATTCAGTGGACTCTTTACCCCCTTAAGGCAACAACTTGACCAAATAATCTGCGGTTTGCTACAGAAGTTGCACCCTCCAGCACAAAAGCTCCCAGACTGCACCAATGTGTGTTTTCCTGTCGTCTGCGTGTGTGTGTTAGTGTCTCTAATTAGTGCCTGTTAGCGGTAAACTAGTGCAAACTCCCTAATTTGACAAGTCTGTTCCAGAGGTGTTTGACCTCTCACGTGCACCGGTGTCAGCTCCGTCAAAGCTGACACCTCTGGGAGGGAGGTGTTGCATCTACCTGGCTCTGTCACACCTTTCCTGACATCCTGTCAAAGGTCTGAGTGTCAAAACAAGTGTTTTAGAGTGCACTGGGAGACCATTATGAAGAAGTGTGATGGCAAGTTGTGGCTCTGTATAGTTTAAAAGAAGAAAAAAATAATAGTAATCTGCAGGTCATTTGGCAAAAAGTGGCTCGCCATGTGAGTAAAAGGCGAGTTGACAAGTGTCCGAGCCCATTACCCCATGTTAGTCCACTCACTGACTTGTGCTCCAGTGAGTTTTATGTTCGCTGAGACGATCATGTCACGTTTGGGAGATAATAGCCTCAGCATACAAAAGCACAACATCTGGAGCGAGAGCAAAATATCTGAGCAGAAAAAGGAGCTGCTTAATCTGATAAAGGTATAAGCTTAGATTATGTAGGTTACATGCTTTGGTGTTCTCCCACCCCCTCCCATCTTTCTGTCTGACTTGCTGCGCTGAAGGTGCTCAAGTTTTGCTGGTAATTCATGCATGGCTTTCAACAATCTTTGCCAAAGATAACGAGACTGCTCTCTCTTGGCTTGACATGCAGGCAGGAAATTATCTACACTCCTTTTTAACCATGTGCAGCCCTTAGTCACTTGCCGGTGTCTCAAAACTGTGTTTGTTACAGAAGAGGGGAGAAAAGATAGTTACACCGATGATGACACCACACTCTGAGCAATGTTTTAGTCGACTGTCAAAGATACTCACATCTGTCTCCCTGTTGCTGCAATCACAGCTGACCTTTCCAACATTTACCAAAGTCTCGGCGCCAGCCTCCAACTGGATCATTCGGAAGACGGTGAGTCACTATTGGAATGCCAGATCCCACTGATGACAACTCCTCTGCCTTTTCTATACAAATACACAGGAATAAAATGGAAGCAACGTTTGTTATTCAAGATGGCTGGTACAGCCAACTGACCTTACAAAACACAGAAAATGGCAATGAAACACTGGAAAAGTCATCATTGCATGTACATCTACAGCTCAATGACTTTTGGAGACACCCCAATTGAAGATGGCCATCACAGCTAATGAACATTAGCTAACAAACACATGGCTATAACTGAGTCAGTTGTACAGAGTGTGAGCTACAATTCCATGTTAGTAGCTGAGTGTCATTTAGCCTGCACGGGATTGTGTATAACTTTACTTTTGAGGTTTGACCAAATACACGGTCAAAATTGTTTGTACCCCTCATTTAATGAAAGAAAAACATCACACATTGCTTTTCAACAGAAGTTAAAAAATATATAACTCATGAAACAGGCCTGGACAGAAATGATGATACCCTGAAAATAATGTGACCAAAGGGACATGATAAATCAAGGTGTGCAAGCTAACACTGATGTTCCTTGAACTTGAAGTTCACATTTAAAGTTTTTCTGGTCTCTTTTGTTACCATTCTTAATATCCGGCTCTTTGAATTGTCATCAATTTTCCTCCTGTGGCCACGTCCAGGGAGGTTGTCTAGTTCTGAATAATATGTACAACTGTAGTCACAGGAACATCTAGCTGCTTGGAGATGGTCCTACAACCTGTACCTTGAACATGCTTATCTATAATTTTTTTTCAAATCTCCTGAGACAACTCTTTCCTTCACTTTCTATGGTCCATGTGGAGTGTGGTACACACCATGGCTGTGTCCAAAAAGAGAAGCTGGTCCCTCTGAAGGCCGAATTCGTCGGCCGCTTACGTCACAGCGTCGCAACGGAGGCTGTCCAAATCCGAAGACTCCTCCGATGTGGCCGACAAATACGTCCTTCCTTTGCCACGAACTGAAGGACTGGTCCGATGGATCTTTCCCGGCCCACCATATCCCATAATGCATTGCGGGCCAACAGGAGATTTTTTTTTTTCGCTACTAATGGGGGATGAAGACAGTGAAAGGCATAAGTTTTAAATAAAAATCTGGCGGTATTAAAAATTAAAAGTTTAAAGCAGTTGTGGTGTTAATACTTTTGACATTTGTATAGATATGTTTTTAAATATTATTTTTGTCAGAAAAAAACAATCTGGTATAGCAAAATAAATATGCACCTTTCATAATATGTCCATTAGTTCTTCAAATATTGACTTTAAGTTAAATTTATTGTTTTGTGACTTTAATAACGCTAATAAATTGATATTTTTCTCATTTCGATGTAATTTTGCATCTGTTTAGCGTCATCACGTTTGCTAGGTGACCAGACCTACGCCGGGTAAGGGCGGGAATAAAGCAGAAGGCTAGATCAACCAAATTTACAGCAACTTTCTTCTGGTCTTCGCGGTCTACATAAGACCCGGCCCACCTCAACCGGGTAGACCAGGTCCTTCGGAGGACCCGACCTCCTGTTTTGGACACAGCCCATGTCACCAAACAGCACAGTGAATATCTGTAGTCCTATATACAGGCCAACTGACTGATTACAAGATTGTAGACACCTGTGATGCTAATTAGTGGACACACCTTGATTTAACATGACCCTTTGGTCACAATATTTATAGGGCTACCATAATTTTTGTCCAGGTCTGTTTTATGAGTTTTATTTATTTTTTTTATTCTGTTGAAGCATGGTTGAAAAGTAATGTCTGATTTTCATTTTTAGAGATTTTTTATTTATCAATACTTTTGTCATGTTCTAGTTATTCCTGTGACCGTTGTGAGTATTTCTTAAAATAAACCAAGGGTACCAAAAATTTTGTCCACGTGTGTAACTTCAACTCCATCCTTTTTCATCATAAGATGATCTTTAATATTTATTTATATTTAAATATATATTTTCTGGCTGATCTTGTTAGTAAGACAAGTCTTTAGAATGTTTATTCACAAACTGAATGTGAACTTTAGCTAAAATGAACTTGTTAATAAAATAAACAATCTTTAAGGCGTTTGTCAAGTTTAGTTCTTTAGACTGAGTCTCTGCTGTTGGCATGTCTGAACTTGGAAAAGCCCAGTTCTCAAGCTACCTATCTGCAAGAATATGACCCTAAAACAAAACACGTGTGGTTGAATTGCATAAGAAAAGAAGCACTCACATAGGCCCCCAGGTATCTTCTTATGTCACAACCTCTGGGCTGGCTGCCAACTCTAAACGTTAAATTGGGCAATCTCAGGCTGTATACAGTACAGTGGGGCATCGCACCTTCCTCAAAACGGCTGCATCTGTTCAGATCTGTCATGCTGGAAACACCTTCTTTTAAATTAACATAACATATTCATCACTTTCTCACACTAATTTAACAAAGGTGAAGTTTTCCCCTGTCAGAAAGTGTCAGACATTTTATGAAAAAGTGCTGCTAAATGTGAGCACACAGGCATATTTAGCAGGTGTTTGAATTTAGTGAGCATTCAGTGTCACCTAACTGCCAGATATGAAAGTAGAATGTTTCCTGCAACATTTTTTTTTGCCAGGGTAACTTGAGGGAAAAATTTAAACTGATGTGCTGCAGCTGATATTGGTAAGCCTGAAAGCACCATTTGCATTGTTAAAACAGCAAGAACATGAAAAGTGTTTACTCATGTCTGTGTAATAGTGTCTTTGTCTGTTAGCAAAATATCTCATGAGTCATTGTCGGTACTTTAAAGGAAATCTCAGCAAGTAATATATCTAGAATTGATTACATTTTGGAGCCATCTCAGTTCAATATGACAACCATTGCCAGCTGACCCTGAAATACACAAATGGTTATATTTTAGCCATTTTCATTTATACTGTTTGGTGTGGTTGTAGCAGGTGAGTCATTCAAAGGACATATGAGTACTAAACATTCCGCGAGATAATTGCCTAAAACTTTAGCTTTAATTGTTAAAGTTGGCCTGTTTGTCTTTTTTATCAAAAATATATCAAGATACACTAAGCATATTTTAATGAAACTCTCAATCTATTCACTGGATGTAAATCTACAACTGATTATTATCTTTTACAGTCTGTCAAATTCAAGATTGCCACCATAGCTAATCAAATTTAGCCACCACATAAATAATTGTAACTCAGTCACAGAACTAAAATTGAATGTGTTGGTTGTTGAAAGTAATCCATAATTTTGAGTGTGATATCATACAATATCATGATAAAAGTTAGACCAAAAAGACCACAACTTTGTTTGGTGAGACTATTCTTCTTTCAGTTGTTACTCTTCCATCTCACTCTGTCTTCTCTCTAACCACCTCCGTGTCTTCTTTAACTCCATCCATATATTGTATCCTCTTTGGCTTTCCTCTATTTTTCCTTGTTGTTTCATCTTTAACATCCTCTAGCAGGTGCCATCTATTCCTTCAAAGTTGCAAGGTCTTTAATTCTTAAAGAAGCAGTTGTACCTTTATGACCTAAAGCTAGATTATAAGTAAACACCAGATTATTTGTGCTCTGAAATTTCTAAATATTTAAATAAAATGTTTTACCTCTTAAAGTTTCAGAATTCAGAGTACTCTGCCACAACAAAAACACTTTTAGATTATACATTTGCTACATCCCCTTGTGAAATGAATAATACATATCCATGGCAGGTTTTCGGTGGAATGAACATATCTCATAATTAACATCACAGAACAGTCCTTGATACTGTTAACCTAATGATGCATCTAGAGGCACTTCACTAATGCAATCCTTTGGACCTTTAATTTTTAGCGAATCAGTCAAAAATAGCCATGACACATGAGCACAAATGTCTAATTTCTTTTGAAATAATAATCACTGACAGCTCTTTGAAAGCTCGACACCGCCTGGGGTTATGCTCCCCGTGCGTTGATCCACCGTGGTACGCCTGATACCACAAGCCCGCGTAAAAAACCACCGGAGCTCCTGATTCCACACGGATAAGACTTATTTCGTGAGAAGCTTTCTTGTGACTACTGCGCGAGGGGCAAACGTATCTAGGGCACTGTGGATGTGGCCCAAGGCAGCAAGAGAGAGTGAAAAAAAATATTATGCTGTTTCATCTATGAGATTCAAAAGACTTGTGCAATAAAAATTTAAAAATAATTTCTTATGTACATATTAAACCTGCAGCTGCACATTCTGTCTTTATTTTGCAACCATATTCCCACTTCCACCACTGTCTGCTAATCACTAATTCACTTGCAAAACAATTGGTTTGTTTGTTGCCTCTGTTTGCTCTAATTGGTGACTGGCAGCTAAAGGATGTTTGAGTAGAATATATGTTTCTACTGAAAAGCTGTTTGTGCAGTGAAAGCCTAATTGGCGTAATATTTGTTTTACTGGTGCTCTGAATTTCAACTATTTAGTTGTATTGGTTAAAGATGGTTATATTGTATTTTTAACAAAATATTTGATGGACGATGTGAAAAACACCAAATTAAAAATGTTAATGGTGATGAATTTAGGAGGTTGTCTGCAGTATCTTCTTAATGCAGACATAAATGCAAGAAATAGTAAAGACTGCACAATAAGCCCAACTTCAAATGTTCTGCTAAAAAACACACACATACACTTGCAGCCAATGTTTTAAGGCCTGAACATACTCCTTCCATAGCCGACCGGGCGATGCGCAGTCACGCCGTTTCTGCACACACTTTTCATAGCCTCTGAGACACACTGCACCGAGCTCCTGGGAAACCCCTCCGGCTGCAGCATACGTCACTGCATGAGGTTTCTTCCCTCTGGAGTTTACAATGATGCAAAAAAAAAGTCAGATTCGTCACCCGATGTTATTTGTGCACAAATCGGTCCCATTTAAACCTCCACAGTTTTTATCAGACAGATTCCTCCATGTACAACATCTGTTTTATCTCCATCCATGAGTTTTTGGCCATTTGACAATCTTTATAAATGTCTGCTTCTGATACAACAGTTGGCTTCTAGAAGTGAGTTGGGTAGTTTTTTTTTTTTTTTTTTTAATTTGGAAGCGGTTGAAGCAAAATACAGCGTCGCAGCTCTTTGAGCTCAAACACTCCCATGAAGTTCTGACCAATCACACAATAAGTTCTTATGTGGAGGGGGGTTAAAGTGTTCTGCTGGCAGGTTGTGACAAAAAAGGGGCAGTTGACTCTGAGAACACGGGTGACATAATTTTTGATTGACGAAATAACTAGACAGAACAACATAAGTTGTTTTTGTCTCTTAGTGATAATCTTATTAGTCCTCTGCTAAATTTCCTTTAACTTAAAGTATCAACCAAAAGTTTGAAATTTAATCAAACGTGCGAAAAAAATGTTTATGTTTAGCCAAACTTTTCGATTGATTTTTTTTTTTTGATTGAAATTGCTTTTTTGTTTGGTTGAAAAAAACGTTTTTTGTTTTTTTTTTGCCAGTATAAACATCACTGATTGAATCGATCAAATATTTCTTGTCACTCGGAAGGAAATTGGTTCTGATGCTTAGGAACAACCTTCATGTTTTAGGTGTTATTGTTTTTATTTATTTTTAGCTTTGACACACCTCAATCAAATGAATCAGTCATTAACAATCTTTTGCGGAACATTTTAAAACAGGAGAAAACATGCAGGATATTGTTCCTCATTAGAATGTGGGTATTTTAGAAGGTCGGTGGAATGTTGTCACATGGTTGGTCATATTAAGTTATTAAAAAAATACATGGGAAAACAAAAGTCATAGGGATGTTTTTTCCAACTTGTAGGTGTCCCTGTCATTTATTTTGTTTTCTCTGGATTGACTGAGGTTGGTGTCACATGTGGAGCTGTTGGATGACCTGACTCTGGTTGGAAAAGTCCCCAGCTGCTTTTACATTTTGGCTGCAGTAGGCAGCCTATGCCAGCCTTTCCAGCTGCTTTGGCACACATGAACCACCATTTGGACGGGTTCTTTAAAATCTAACTGGACTGAGAAATAGACAGGGGGCTGTGGTGAGTGCCAGAAATGACTAGTTACCTCTCAGGAAGGTAAGCTTCCTGCCATGCTTGTGACTGGATATGTTTGTAATTTTCAAATCCAGACAAATGACTTTTTACCACTTTTGTCTCCAAAAACAAAGTCTGTGCTTAGTTTCCTAAAATATTTAGTCCTAGACTGTGAAGTCACTTGTTGCTTATTTGTTCAGCCAGTGTCTCAATGGGCTGTGACTTTTGTAGACCAGTTGGTGACTCAGCATTGTAATAAAATAAACATTTTTTTTTTTTTGGTTTTAATTTCACTCAAATCTGATTGTTTGTGACTAAGTGACCAACAAGCCATGTGGTCATGCAAAATGTGATCATTAAAAAAAAAGCAGACTTTTATGTGAATGGGCAGAAAGGGTTTGATGTTGCACCACTCAGCATTCTGTGCGACTGCAACTGATTATTTTGCCTGTTCTCTCACAATTTAGAGTCCCCAACTAGTCTCTAACAGTTGAAACCCAGTGAAATAAAACCTTAAAGGTGTTAAAATACAGCGCTTGAACTGAGTAAACTAAAGTAAGAATGGTTCAAGACACTCAGGACTATTTTGAGAGAAAATCTGTCTCACAAATTTTTAGAATGTGTTCAAAATTCAAGCGACAAGCTTGCGAGCCCCTTTAAGTTATTAAATGTAAACCTCAAACATTTTAAATGCTGCTCGCAAACAGTCACAACCGAGTAAGATATTGGATTTAGAATAAGTTTTGGATTTTTCAGCAGGTACAACAGTAAACCTTCATGTATGTTTATTAGTGTTGAAAGGAAATGCAGGAATAGTTCAGCCCGTGTGTGTCCTGACATCCTTTTGTGTTTCAAGCCTGTTTCCTGTTGTTTCAAACTGTTTTCAGTGCTAACAAACCCCACTGTGGTTTGCTTGGAAGATGAGAAAGATCCACATTTTCAGGCATCTCGGGGCTCTTGGAATTTTGTTCTCACCTGGCCAAACAAACCAAAGCAAAGCACGAAACACTTAAAGCAGTTCAAGTGATCTTACAATGACAGAGTGTAGTTCAGATGCATAAAACACTTCTGCGATCCCACATTAACATTGCCTGTCTGCTGATAGATCGTCTCCAGCTACATGTGCAATGCGTTATATGCCCCTCGCCGCTGGTGGAGACACCTGTGTGATTGATGCCTGCTATTTAGCAGCTGGAAAGAACAAGTGCACCTCTGCTCCGGGGAGCATTCGCCAGCATCTTGTGCAGGACAGCTGTGGGTGGCCATGGGGAGACAAAGTGGAGTCGGGGGGGAAGGGAAAGGTGAAAAAAAATGGGAGATGAACAAGAGCAATAGAAATAAGCTGGAAAATAAAACTAAGCTGAAATGACAGAAAGAAAAAGTGAATATACGAGAACATGATCAAGCGACCCACATCTGTTACTCATTATCTCCTTGGCCCCTTCTCTGGTAATCGCTCCATCTGACATAACTCACAGCAGACCTCACTTTGACTACAGATGGGAGTCGATGGGAGGGCATAAAAGTTATTCAAAGCAAAACTGCATAAAGGTATGGCAGATGCTGAGCAAAAAGTAGCAAGAAGGTAGAAAAATCCCTTCTGAAGCACTGTTATTAAAGGGAAATTCCTGATTTATACAACTGATACTTTTTGTCCCAGTTTCAACATGAGTGCCATTAGTGTTAATAACACTATATTCGCCACGTTAATTGCTTATATCTGGCAGTGCTGCAAGATTGTTAAACAGAGGTCTGACTGGGCAGGAAACACAAACAGCGGAACGGTCAGGCAGGTTGTAAATAAACCCCTGGGCTAGCCAAATGAACCAAAGCAATTTTAATTTTAGATCCAAATGAAGTGGTTTAGATAATGTGGCCAAACTCTTGGCTTGTTTACAACCCTATTTGTCATCTAACTGACCCGGTGTTGCATGTGTCCTGCTCCCAGAATGCAGCAATTAATTTGTGCCAAACTATAAAAATAAAACCAGTGTGGGTACGTATTTAAATCTTCCTTTAAGTCTTTTTATCCCTTCTCTATTGCAGAAGCTCACTCACAAACTACAAAAAAAGTAAAAAAAATATAAAAAGTTAATTTTTTGTGATATGAATAAATTAAAAAATGCAATGTTCTGTAAATATAGACCCTTATTTTATTTAAATTGGAGTCTGATAAACATAAAATGTTGAAACTAAGAAATTGTACCAATTTTTTTCCAAAAAAAAAAAATTTTTTTGATAGCAGCAACTCATTTCAAAATGTTTGAGGCAACAAAAGGCTGTAAAAGTAAGTGCTATGAATAAAAAACAGCTGAAGGAGAAATTTGTAGCTAATTAGGTTAACTGGCAACTGGTCAGTTTGAGGACTGGGTATATAAAGAGCATGGCTAAATGGCTTAAAAGTACAGATGGGCAGTGGTTCACCTGCCTGTGAAAATTTGTGTTTAAACAGTTGTAACAGTAATTTCAAAAATTTTGTTCCTTTGAATAGACCATCATTTGTCTGTAAGGTTATCAGAAGATTTCAAGAATCTGGAGAAATCCCTGAGCTCAAAGGACTAGGCTGAAAGTCCGTATTGATAGCTGAGATCATCGGGCCCTCAGTGGTCACTGCAGTAGTCTGTATTTTTATGTGAAGGCTTATCAAACATTCAAACCATTGAGATCAATTTTTTCTTCCATGCGTTTTTGCCACGTATCTTGTTCCGCAATTTTGTGCTATTTCAATGATTTTATGGTAAATGGTTAGAACTTATATAGCACTTTATCAAGTCCATATGGACCCCAAAGTGCTTTACACTTCAATCATTCACCCATTCACACACACATCCACACACTGATGGTGGTGAGCTACATTGTAGCCACAGCTGCCCTGGGGCACACTGACAGAGGTGGGGCTGCCATGCACTGGTGCCACCGGACCCTCTGACCACCTCTGATTTTCTATAAAAAAATGTTCAGCTCCTTCAGAACATTGTGGCTATGTCTTTTGGTATTTTAGCTATTTATACTTTTGACATATTTAGTTGGGTCCATCTTCAACATCCTTAAAACATCTAGAATCTTACATCAGATCAGAAGAAGAGATGCTTTACATTGAGAAACACTGCTGCCATCAAATTCAAAAGACCTTATTTTCTCTCTCCCCACAAAATGGTCCAATTTTGTAGTTTAAGCATATAGTATGTTCCATTGTGAATAAAACATGGGTTTATGAGCAAATCATTGTCTTGAGCTTTTATTTACATTTTAAACAACATCCCAACTTTTTTAGTTTTGCGGTTGTAATTTTAAAGAAGGTTGTCACAACAAATGAATAATTACATGAAAGCAGATGCAACAGGGGATGGAAATACTGTGTTATTATAATCAGATTCCCCTCAGTATATTGCAGGTTGTTGAGATCTCAAGGACGTGCAGAGGCTTTTGAAGCTTCTGGTCGCACTTAATCACGATGCCTTGAAATGAGATCCGTAGTCGCACGGAGGAGCCACTGGGGGCTGGTGGCCCACTTGTAGACTCAGGAAGGTCAGGCCCCTATTGTGCTCCTCAGTGTTTAAGTGCTCTTCTTTAATCACAGAGCTGATCCTGCTCAGAGTGTTGTAATCATACACCTATCTGTGTTCTGTTGTTAGAGCATTTGACCAGAACAGCTTTTAAATGTGCAAGGTGTCTTTCACATTTCATAATTCAAGGTCACAGATCAAACCTCAATAGTGTTTTTTTTTTCTGATGTGTGAAGTCTTTTAAATCCTTGGATTGTTGACATTTCCCCAGAAACTTAGAAAAGTAATGTTGAACAGTTAATTGTCACAAACAGAATATTTGGCCCTGCTAGTGTAAATAAATATGTTCAGCATGTGTTGCAGTTTTTAGTTTGCTTCTTGGTCATGAAAACACTCATAACTGGAGCACCAGATGACTGTACACCTAGACTTCCATTTTTCAGTCCCCTGTTTACTCTATCTGACAAGGCAGTGGAGGAATTGACATCCCTGGAAAGATGGATGCTGCACGCTTCACATCTGTGGCCAGAGGTGATTCTCTGAAATTTATAAAGTCATTGGTTTCAGACTGAAGTAGTGTTCTGGAATGAGATTATGGCAGTGATGGAAAACTTACATTGTCAGTACGCTGAGGTAAATCGTCTTTATTTAAAGGGTTTTGCTCAAATTAGATTTCTCCATTTGCACACCTGAAAAATGCCTGTTTTGATAAAAAACAGAATATTCCCAGTTTGGGAAATGGAAATGAAAATGACTGAAAGCCTGCATGGCATGATTCAGAGGTGAATAATTTAAATATATATTCAAGTTGGAGATTCTTGGATGCTTTTGGAAACAAATGTCTGTTTTGTTGGGCAGTATTACGGTGTGAAGTCATGTTTTTGAAGTTAAAGAAGGCCAATGTGAACAGCTCTTATTAAATGTGTTTGAGTCGTTGCTAAACTAAGGTTTTTAGTTTCTTTAAGTTAAACCTTATTTTATCTAGAAAATGAACTCCAATATTAAATTAATCATCCAAATTATGCTGTCGTTAGCAACATTGACAATACTGCCCAGTCTGCAGTTTCTGATTTTGTGCTTGTGTCACCAATGGTGTAACATGGTGATTTGACCCCTTTTGCTTTGTAGATTAAAGATGGTTAGAATTCAATACTATAAGGCTTCTTTGCATATAATTTGCCTTAGTGGTGCAATTTTAGTAACAAACCAGCAAATACATTTGTACAAACCAGTTGACAAACAGTAACCTCAGAGCATTTAGAAAGGGCCTGTGGGCACGTGGCACAAACAGTTTTTCATACCAGTTTGTAACCCAGACACAAGCAGCCTTTTTCACTGAACAGGGAGAGAAAAAAGTTAAAGAGAAGTAAAAGCAAAGGTCAGAAGTGCAGTGTAGATTTAACCGCAGAAACAAATTATGCTCATAGATACAGCTAAATAATAAATAATCCTTTTCCTGGACCTCCTTGCTGGAGCTGGAGATCAGTTTCACTGCCCACATTGCTCACACACTCTGGCTTTGCAAGGCAGCAAACATGTGATACAATAATATAATAAGGTAAGCTTCAGTTAAATACAGGAAAGTCATATTAGATATTTTATGGTTTAAAAAGAAAGCATTAAAATGCCTCTGGGAGTTGGATAGGAGTGTAGGAGGGTGTGCGAGGATTGTACATGTAAAAAGAAAAAAAAAATATATAGAAATTATCTTTGTTTATCTCCTGAGCTCAGATAAGCCAACTTTTCCTCCTAGTCTGGGTTTATTTTCCTACGGCTCTGCAGATGGACCCGTATCCCACACTATACGCAAAACCAGAACTATCTTAACCTGGACCAGTGGTGTCCTTTTGCATGACCCCCCACACACCTCCAGGGTTAACCCGAAATACACAGAAGACACACACACACCATTCCAGAGAAGAGAAGGATTTTCAGTTCATATCTGCAAACATAAACACAAAATGAAATATTTGCATGACATTAACTGTACATTTTTGGTGTATAAATATCAATTAGTGCAGCTTCAAAAATTGATGTTAAGTGGTGAAGCTGTGGCAGATGGATAATGGCCATAAAACTTCAAAGAGCACCTTAACAGTGGTCAGTCCGGAATAACCTGGGAATAGCGTGGGTGCAGTCTTGCCTATAAGCTGGTATTTTCTTTTTTCTTTTTCCTGTTGCTGAGGAAAATAAACCATCATGGAGCCCCTGTCGCCCCTTAGGCTCTCTCCCACGTTTAACATGTTATCCTCAACATCTGTAATAATAATGGGTCATTTGTTGTGATTACGGCTTTTATCTGCAACCTGCATCTTAGAGCCACAACATCCTCTCCAATACACCTTCCACCATTTGCTGGTTTGTTTATGCTCACAACGATAAACTCTTGTGCAGGGAGGCAAGGCTTAATCCTCTGGTGCTGTGACTGATACGTATAAACAGTAACAATGTACAATAATATACGGAAGAGTGATAATCAGAGACCACACCGATGCTTTTAACCTGCAGCTTCTGCATTTCTCTGCATGATTTTTGGTGTCACATGATGAAAAATGAGAAAATAAAACCTTTATGCTCTCTTTACCCAAAGAGAAGGTGTAAAATAATTGGCTGCTTCTCAGCAAAAATTACCCAATTTTTGAAGAATGAAGACATATAACATCATAATGATAGTAAAAGCTGCATGTAGTATGTTTTTTTAAAATCTCATTTCAGTAAATTTTCTTTTACAAATTACTTGGACAAATAAATCCACCCAGTTAAAGACATTAATGCACCAGCTCAGTACTATGAGGTTAATTTCCTTATATATGTTAGTTAAGTCATCTTTGGAGCTACATCAGTAAGTCTCTTAAGAAGCAAAAACTCTTCATACTGCAGCTGTCACTAAAGCAGAAATACTGTTGGCCATTCTATTAGCAAGATTATCAACTTCTGTCTTGAGTACTCATATCTTTTGAGACGAGATAGAAAGCGTTGAGGCGTCTCCCAGATTGAGTCTGAGCTTTGAGGAACTGTTGGAAGAAGTGACAGTCCTGTGTTGGAAAAATAATGTAACTTGTCAAAGCAGCAAACAGCGATACAAGAAGGTGACAAGCAATCGTAGCCAAGTCATAAAGTGTCAAAGGTCCTGACTTAATGAAAGGCAGTGGCTGTGTCCAAATTCAGAGGCCGGGTCTTCTGATGGTCAAATTTGTCGTCCGCTTATGTTACTGAGCAGTGCCAGAGGCTGTCCAAATCTGAAGACTCCTCCGATGTGGCTGACAAATGCGTCCTTCTTTTGCCCCGAATTGAAGGACTGGTCTTCTTGGCCCACCATATCCCAAAATGCATTGTGGACCGACCAGAGATTTTTTTCTGCTAATAATGGTGGTCGAAATGAGAGAAAGGAATACGTTTTAAATAAAAACTATTGGTATGAAAATAAAGGTTTTAAAAGTTTAAGAGTAGATTGTATTTTTAATATTTTTCTTGCCAGAAATAAAACAAGCTGTTATAGCGAAATAAACATGCACCTATAGCGGGTCCATTAGTTCCTCAAATATTGCCTTTAAGTTAATTTTGTTGTTTTGTGATATTGATATTTTGCTAATTTCTATCTATTTTGGCTTCTGTTTAGTGTTGCCATGGTTGCTAAGCAACAGGGCATATGCCAGGGTAAGCATGGGAGGCTAGACCGTCCAAATTCACAGCCACTTTTTTCCAGTCTCCACGGTCTACCAAGAGCCCGGCCCACCTTGACAGGGTAGACCGGGTCCTTCGGAGAAACCCAGCCTCTTAATTTGGACACAGCTAATGTCTTTCTCAGACACTGGCATAGGAATGGCTGAACGAACCGAAATTAACTTTTATTTTGTAAGAAAGCATATAGGTATTTTCTTATATCTCAAGATTATAATTAAAAATCTAAACATCAGCAATACATCAGTGGCTCTTGGTGTCCGGGGCTGAATGCTCAGGTATGTGCTGACTTGCCTAGCCTGGCCATTGCCTTCCTACACCGTTTCATTCAATTCTAGTTTCCCTTCACTTCTCTGTCTGGGGTTTCCCCCATTGACAAGGATTTCTCCTGTAGAATTTCAACCAGGCTGATCAGCAAACAAGAGGAGTTGTGAACGATGACATCAATTTTCTGCGCTGTTTAGTCTGCCTGTAGTTTAGCAATGGCAGCAGAGGGAGTGAATGAAGCCAGTCTGTGTTGACAAGGCTTCCAAAATAAGTTAAATTGGTCTCACAAAGTCATATTATTCGACTCGGTGCTTCTCTCTTCCCAGTAGGGGATGGTTGTTTACAGCACAGACAATTTCTGGTTAGCTTCTTAGCATAGCTTCCTTCACAGTGGAGCTGGCACATCACACACATCACGGCCATTGGGTAAAATCATTTTAGACGTCAACAGAGTCCACGCCTCCATCAAGAAATCACTTCTCAATAGCCGAGGTTCCAGACCCTCTGTACGAAGCAAAGTGTGGAACAAAGGGCTGTTTTTTCCAGGCTACAGCTCGCCCTGCTGACATCTTGGCGGGGCCTGGCTCCCCAACTCTGTCGGGCCTCTGCTGTTGTGTTATGGAGCTTGGGTCTCTGTGTCTGGCATAGCGGATTACAGGCAGAGGCTGTGGGCTCATTACTGCCGACCCTTGGGGCCTCTGTATTATGGCTGCTGGGGGGCTCCCCCTAGTGATTTTTATGTTCTTCTCTGGAGTGGGGGGTCCCCTCCGTGGTGCTCCTGGGGCTCCGTGCACGGAGGGGGCCTCTTCATGTCTGTAGTCTTGGTCTTCCTCATGTTTGCCTCAGGTCCTTGGGGGGTAGGTCTGTGGGTCCCCACACCTGCTACTGAACATTCTTACAGAAAAACCTTATATACACAAGGGTGCACATTCAGATGTTCTTCAGATACACTTTGTTGGGGTGAGATTGCATCTGAATACATTTTGTATAAACTTGTAACATGTATTTTTCAGTTATATTATAATTGTTATTATTATATATAGTCCATTTCCACCGGCGCAGTTGTATACGTTTCAGCTAGGTTCAACCGATTCATTTGGTTCCAAGCACGCTCAACCGCGCACACCCGCACTGTTTCAGTACCTCCTCTCCAGTGGTTCTAAGCAGGTAGAATCAAGTACAGCACACACTGAGCGGAACCGACCTGAACTGAATAGAGTAGAACTGTTCTCATGGAGAAGGGTCTTATGTGTATGTTGTCTGTTGCTGTGCTTTCTTTGATTTGTTTTATCTCCTCCTACAGGTGTAGAGGCAGACTTCTAGGGTGATGACTTGTGTTTTCTGTATGCATCATTCTTTCCTCTTTCCTATCTCCTAATTTACCTTTAAACCTTTTCCCCACCTTTCTCCCTATATTTTCCGTCTCCGTGTACATTACACTGAAATAATGCCAAAGCAATTTCTAATAAAGTTTTATATGTACAGTATGTCAAGTTGATCATCATGGTGAAAGCTGAAATGCTCTGCTTATGAAAGTAAATCTGTTGGGCCTCACCTTGGCACTCAGACTACAATTCTGAGTGCTACACTGCTGGACAGGATTTTCATGTACAGTGCCCTGAGACAACGTATGTTGTGACTTGGCACTATATAAATAAACTGAATTGAATTGAATTGAATTGACACTTTAAAAAATAAAATAAATTGTGTGATCGCTGAGTGATGAATGACTTTCCTATAAGTTGTTCAAGAAGTAATGGGTAAATGAATTGTTACAGGTAAAACAAGTTGAACCAAAGCTAAAATCAACAAAACAGCAGCTAAAACTTAAAACCAGTTACTTAAAGCTAAAATCAGCAAAAATTTAACTACACGCAATAATCAACAAAACTACAACTAAAAGTAAAATTGGCAACATTTTAGCCAAAAGTTAAAATGAGCAAAACGATCTGAAGTCTAAATTAGTATTAGTCTCTGTAAATTCAAATTCACAAAAAGTATTTAAAAGCTAAAATATACAAAGCTATAACTAAAAGCTAAAAGTAGAAAATACTAGATAAAATAAAATAGTTGAAAGCTAAAATCAGCTAAACTGCATAAAATATTTGAAATCTGAAAACTACAATTAGTAAAACTATATCTAAAATATAAATTTGACAAAGAAATAGCTAAAACTTAATGTAACAAAATAGCAAAAAAAGTTAAGTTAGCCAAATTACAGCTAAATGTTAAAATAAGAGTCTGTAACTAAGAGCTAATAAAATAACCTAAAATAATAAATAGAAAGCAAGTACACTGATTCAGGTCTCCTAGAACAATCTTTTTATTTAAAGGGGCAGTATTATGTATTTTCTAAGCACATACTTCAGTTCTATACCATAATCAAGTAACTGTTACATTCAGTTATGAAAATGCTAAATATATCAAAACTAAATTTGATTTCGCAACATATCTACTTATATCAACAAATCTAAACACCTTGAATTTACCCAATATCTCTTTAGGAACTGCCTACCATTTCAGACACTCCCACTTCAGCATGTCTTCACAACTATGCTTTGGGGGAGGGATGCTCTGTGGGGAGGTAGCGTGGCTGGAGACTGAGCTCCAGGGAGGAGCTTTGTACAAATAGGGGGTGATTTGTACCAGCAAGCGTTTATGCAGCTCCACATGGCTACAACAGGAGATTCAAAGATTTCTCAAACAGGCAGGAATGAGTCAAAGCAACAATCTGGGTATGTTTTCGATGAGACTATGGCATTATAACATGATATAAAGCTCAAAAAAGTCAATTTATATAATACCCCCGCAGGAATCTAATGCCTCATTGTAAAAAGTTGCTACAAAATGCTACAAAAAAACAAAACAAAAAAAGTGCATTATTCCATGATTTAGCTGAATGTTTATATTTGAATATTTAAAATTGCACAATACACTGTATGTGGAAGTAGCTTAATTGCAAATGAAGTGTGAAAGAACCAGACAGGTAAACATCTGTGTGAATGTGGAATCGGCATTCACACACACATTTTGTGCGTTTTGTTTTGGTCTCTAACTATTATGTTGGTCTTGCATGTTTCATTAAACTGTCAGGGTTTTTTTCTTGTTAAGGTCTCTTTCTGATCCCTGAAAGCTGATTTTCACCTTCAGCGCTGATCACTAAAAGGTTTATATCTTTTCCAATCTCTATTATCCCTTCCTCCACACCTTAAAACAGATTAGAGCTTCGCTTGCGATCTCCATCCAGATCTAACAGGATTAAGCAGATTAAATGAAACACACTTTAACATTTCTCAACAATTATTTTGAAAAGACTCGCTTCAGTTTCAGTTCCTTTTGCTGTTTTTGTTTCTCAGTAAAAAGAGATGTCTCCCACCTTTTTCCTCTGCAGATAGAAATCAGTGATGCAGCATTGGATCAGAAGGTGGGCAAATCCAGGCAGTAATTATCACTTAAACAGCCATGAGTATGTGGATTAAGCTTTAAGCTGTTATTCAGCCCTTAAAGATGCTTTTGCCTTGAGGCTTTGCTCACCCAAATAACAAACAAATAAACATACCATATTTACTCTCTACGAGCATTTAGAGATTGTAGGCAGGCAAATGAAGCAGTTTGGAGTTTATACTTTAAATTTTTTAGGAACATGAGACGGAAATATTTGTTTAGATCACTAGTGCTGAATCCCGGTCTTCGAGGGCCACTAGCCTGGTTTTTCTGAATGTCTCATTAAAATCCTTTCAAAGTTTCATGGGATATTTTATTAATAAGCAGACAAATTTGAGCCTTTTCTGTTGGCAACTGATAATTAGAAAGTCATTTTAGGTTTTTTTCACATAATTTGCTTCTTATTAAGATAAGATATTAGTTAAAGATGCTTTTTTTCAGTTTTGAAAATCCAGATTATTTGAGAACAGACTACAATTTGTTTTTATATCCCACTCAAACATCTGAAAACACAGGCCACACATTTACAAACATATTTGTGTAACAATATTCAGAGTTCCCTGTCAGTTCACAAGACTCGTATAACGTTTATTTTTTTACACCAAATTTTAAATTGTTGAACATTTGTTTTAGTCATTTTATTTTTTCCAAAAGAAAGTTATTATTGGAAAATCGTGAACATTTTTTTCCAAACCCATATTTCACTGGATGATGAAATGTTTCAAAAACAAAGACCTGATTTCATTTAATGTGTTATATTATTATAGAAATATAAAGATGCCTCCAGGGCATTAAAAAGGGAGCTGTAATGTGCATTTAGACCTTAAAAAAAATCTGTTTTGGCCTGATTTTGACATTAAATTTAGACACATTGTGCTCTGAAATAAATAATCTTAGTTGTATCATTGGTGGGTTTGGGGTAGAATAAATCTCAAATTATTGAGTTTTTGCACTCAAAGCTCTGCTAATGCCCACTTCAAAACCTGATCAAATCTAGGCCAAACTAAAATATTTCCACATTTTCAAATAAGGTTTGGCAACTACAGAATTTTGACTTTTGATCTAAATTCAGGCAAAACATTTGAACCTGGATGAGCAATTTACATTTTCTCAACAAATAGTTTGTTTGTAGTTCTGCATATAAGCGGTGCAAAGTATTTGTACATACAAAGTGTATTCTGGCATAAAAAGTGATTTAGTAAAAAAAAAAAGCTTTCTTTATACAGTATATCATTTTTGAAGGAATTATTGTAAAATGGCTCTGCATTTTCCATTTTGTTAGCATTTTGCCACTACAGCTAGCATTTAGTAACTTTAGACTTCTTATCAGAATTTTACTACTTCTTAGCTAGTATTAAACTACTTCGTGTTTTGCTACTTTTATTTTTTCGTTACTGTTTTGCTACTTTTAGCAAGTGCTTTGGGTTTGGAGTGGTTAAGCGGACCGTGGTCGTGGAAAGAGCATGTGGGGGCACAGATAACGTCTGCAGTGGGAGGAGTAGTGGTGGCAGCAAAATTATTTCCTTACAGATTTCCAGCTCTGAGACCAAAAATAAATTTGAGAGAAAATATTTGGAAAACATTCGTAAGGTTGTCCAATATGTCTGTATTCATGCAGAATGGGGGAGAATCTGTGTTATTTACTGACAATCTGTACAACTTGACATGTATGTTTAATGCATGATTTGGTTGACGAATAAATAAAACTTTTTATTTTAAATTTGATGGTAAAGTTTCACGTAATTAAACAAATGAAAATTAAACCAATAAAACACTTTTTTTTGCTCAAGGCCAGAAAGAATCACGCAGCTTTAGAGCTGCAGGTTGTCGACCTCTGTTCTACAGAAAGACTCCTTTGAACACTGCATTTTCTTGCCTTGTTTGCCTTTATCAGTGACACACACTAAATCCACACCACCTCTGTGTTTGTTATTAATACACGCAGTTTTAGTAAATTCACACTTTCAGCACAGGCTATCTTTTGTCCCATCGCCGAGGCGAAGGGAAATAGAAATGCTCTTTGTCGGTTTGTACATCCGTCCGCGACGACTGGCTTTGAGTTCTACCTTGTATTATTTGAAACTATTTTTTACTAGTTATCTGGGACCTAAATAAATCAGCTCCAAAGTGTGGGTAAGTATGAGGTGATGTTTTAATTGTTTTTCTTTATTATCTTTCACTCTAACTGTCTACATTTAGTAGCAGCAATCAGATAAGCATGAGACATAACAAAAAAAGGATTAATCTTTTATTTTTAAAATTTAAACTCTAAGGTGTTCTTTGTCTCTGTTTTTGGAATCCTGTAACAGCCGCCCTCTTAAACTCTGATCTTGCAGGTCAAAGAGATGATATCTGAAAGTACCAACTGTGACGCTATTGTTAGTTCCTGTCATGAGAAGCCAGATTTACCGTGAGCCTCAGGCCTCAGACATGCACAAAAACAGTATCATCTTCAGTCCACTTGATGTGATTGTATCCACATCATAAAGTCATTGATGGCTTCCTTTTTGTTTGCCATATCTGCTGGAAAATTGTTGTTTTGATGCTGGATTGAAGTCATTTTGCTTTATTCTGTGTTAAAGTTATAGCTTTTTATATATGAAAGAAAGAAGATGAGGGTACTTCAAACCTTTTTTTATATAAAGAGATTAAATAGGCTTTAACTTGACAAAGTTTTTACAGTTGTGTGTTTATTTACTGCTTCTGAAGCTGATGAGCTGTCACAAGTTAAGAAATATGCAATTATGTTGTTTTTGTGGACAGGATATATATTTTAAATCCAGAATAGATTACTGTTGTTTTTATGATATCCTCAGATAACATTTTTTACTAAGAGTAAAGGAGTTTAACCAGGAAGATGAAAAGAAATCAAACTTGTAAAAGGATACACAAATGAGAGAACATTTTTTTTTAAAACAAAAACACAGAAAACAGAATTAGAGAAGTTGATTTGTATTCAGATGGTCTTGATTAGAGCTGGTTTGTTAATGGAAATCAGTCTGAGGCGAGCAAACACAGGCCTGCTTTTGAAGTTAGTTTGAGAAGTGAAAAAAGTAGACAAACAGCACATCAATAGAGCAAGTTGAGCAAACTGAGGAAAACACGAACAGAATGAATGTGTATTGTTCACAGCAGGTGGTCGGCTGGTTCTTGTCTTTTTCCTAAAGGCAAAAGAAACTGTATAGTTAATGTGAGTGTGTGTTCCTGATCCTCCCCTGCATTGTTTTCTGTGTGTAAGCATCAACCTTGCATGTACGACTGTGTATATTTCATCCTTGGAGGCGCAGGGGTGTGTGTGTGTGTGTATTATGGATCGGGTCAGTGCAACCAGGCATGTTTTCAAACACAAACTACCAGACAGATCAGGGTTCCAGTGCAGGTCTGTCAAGTGTGGAAGAAAAAAAAATACCCTACTTCGATCCTGCTTGTAATAGTTTGGATTCTTTTCATTTTTTCACTATTTTTTGTAAAAAGAATATGTCCTTTGTTGTGGCGTGCTCTTAGTCATCAGGTTTGCTTTATCCAACAGTTATTCTTAATGTTGGCAAAAGAAGATTTATTTTCTTTTTTCGAGGAAATGACACCACAGCATTCAGGTTCTGCAGGTTCTTCTAACAAGCTGCCAACTGCTTCATAGGTAATCTAACCGAGTTTTAACTTTTTTGGGTTCGATCAAAGCATATCGACTGAAAGTAGCTGGTTCCTGATGTTCTTTGCACTAAAAATAAAAATTGACCCGATTTCTATGTTGATATATTTTTGATGTGTCTGTTTTCTATAGTAAGAAGACTGCAAAATTTTATCATGCACTTCAGCATTTTAACACGGTTTACAATAGATAATGTAAACATTACAGTGTTTTAACAATGTTATTTGGAAAATAATTTAATTTTCCTTACTTGTGTCTTAAAACAGTTGCAAGTATGTTTTATGCAAACAGTTTTTGCAGATCTACCACAGGCTGGGATAAATTAAACTTAATGCCTGATGAGTTGGTTGTTGTTTGAGTGATCTTGGACATCATCTATTGGCTCTTTCAGAAGACCGTACCACTAAATGGCCAAACAGCTCATTCTGTGTTGATACTCCCTCTGACAATTCAGAAGACACCAATAAAGATGCTGTCTTACCGCGCTAAAATGTGCTTTCAGAATACAATGATCAGAGCGGAATCAAGAGGTTTAAAAAAGACATGGTTGCTCTGACATGTTGTCTCTCAAGCTGCTGATGAGAGTCACTGTTTGGCCTTAGCCCCTTATGTTGCATGGGTCAAATTATGTCAAAGTATGTTTTTTTAGGTTTCAAAATAATCTGACTGTGATCATGGCTGTATCTGTGCTGCATCGTATTTTTAGACAGTTTCTGTACCAATGTTTGTATTTATTTCCTCTTTTGCATGTAGAGCAAGGAGCTCGTGGGTCTTGGAGGGAAAGGAGTCTGGCTATGGTTATTTGACTTAAACATATATGACATAACATATATGATCCCCAAAGGTGTCAGTCAGCACATTGTCAGTTTATTATGGTCAGTTGGAGATGCTACCCCGCCCCACCTTTTCAGAAGTTGACAGTATCGTGTCTGGTACCTCGCTTGGAGGTACAGAGGTGGGGTGTTTCAGTTACCCCTCTCTGCCTCTGTGTCTTCTGAGTGAACCGAGGTGGTCAGAACACGCATTAGTAATGGTATGGAGCGTCTTCTGAAAGAGCCTATAGCAGGGGTGGGCCGGGGTATAAATTCAGTTCTGGAGCTTGGTTTGGAAAGTCCTTTTATGCAATCGCACAATGGTTGCAAAATGAATCATAATTTTACCACAAATACTTGATTTTCAATATAATAACAGTTTTTTTAAACAACAAAAACTTCTTTGTGTATGTTTGTGTGTGTAGCTCAGGGAGAAAAAAACCTTTCCAAGGGTGAGACAATAAAAAACTCTGCGTAATCACACAAAGCTGTATAGACTGGGTTTAAGACTAGTTGTAACAAATCATTAAACATACAAAACTGTCTAAGACTGTCTAATGTACCTATAATATATGTTGTAGCTATATTTGCCTTCAACTAATGTTACTGAAACAGATGCTGCTGTTTGAGACCATATTATCTGAGTGACTGTGCCAATTTAATGCTGGTCTCCAAAAATTGATTTTGCACATTTCAAAATACTTCAATTTGAACCTGTCTGAGGCTCCTTTAGAAAGCCTAAGAATTAGACACTCTGAAGCTGCTTGAAGTATTTGAAGTATCAATTTTAACACATTTTCTATTAATTTTGTTGCTTTCCCCTTCCTCCTTCCCCGAACAGGACAGCCACGTTGGAAGTGTTTCACTCCTCCCACCATCTGCTGTCACCAGACACTCTAAAATCTTTGTCTTCGTTTGCTCCGGAGGAACAGCGCCCTCCTCCTGTTTCGTGCCATTAAGCAGTCCAGCAGGTCTCCCTCCAAACCCGAGCAGGTGGCTCACGATGAAAAATGTAGTGAAGAGACTGTTGAACAAGCTGATGGGTTCATCATAATGTGCTTCCTTTTTTTATTATTATTCTAATACTCTGAAATATATTCGCAGATGACTTATTACTATTAAAATATACATGGCACGGTTAACGTGGCATCTAATTTCAGGTAGAAGCAGAGTAGACTTGGCCCCAGTACAGCAGCTTAAATACTGCAAAGACACTTCAAAGTGTTCCCATAGAGTTGTGCTGAGCAGTGTGTTTGAGAGCAGAGGGGGACTTTAGCACACCAGATGGACTCTGTCACGCTCCGGCTCGAGGCCTATCTGCCGGCCTCAGAATTTCATTAGTAGCTTGGCCCCGGTCGCAAGTTTGAAGAGCATAAGAGGTTCGATCAAAGGATTAACAGCACATCTGAAGCAACAAATGGTCCACTTTTACTTTCTTCTTCGTTTTTTTCTACACCCTCCCACCTCCACAAAGTGCTCAGACCTGGCCAAAATACAGGAGTGGCAGGGGGCGAGGTGTTGGAAGACACAAGGGGGGCTCATAACGTAGAAAAAATGATCTTAAACCAGTCAAATGAAACAATATTTGTTATTAATATTTGTTTTTCTGCGGCTGTTACAATTTGCAATTCCAGTCGAAAAAACATATCTTGTCAGTTTCAGAAATTCAAACGAAAGACCTACATTTCTTAAAGGAATTCATATGGCCAGCCAGTCTCTTTTCATGTCATAGTTTCAGACCGCGATCATCTTATGAGAAATGACAAAGTTCTAGCAGTTTTATTTGTAAAATTGTGCTTTCTAATGTAATTGTAAAATCTTGCTTTATCTGTTAGTATTGCAAGTTTGTAGAAATGACTGTCAACTACACCATTTTTTCCTAAATATTAGTAAAATTGACTGTGTTGCATAATTTTTTGAAATCATACTGATTTGAGATGACTTTTGAAGTTAATCAGCTTTAGATGTTCATCCAAAGATTCCTTTCTCAGAGTTTAATTAAAATCTAATCAGTGGCTCCTGATATATTTTGCTAACAAGCAAATGCGGTTGAGACAATCAATGCCAAAGTTTTAATAGGAGTTTTAGTGTGATGTGTTGTGGTTGAATTATCTGTTGGGGACAATGCTTAGCTACTACCACACCAAACTTGAGCCCAATATCCATAAAATTGGCTGAGCTGTGGCAGCCAACTTGAATTGCATTAGCTTGAAAAGTTTCAGTTAAAAATGGCAACTCATTGATTATGCTCTGAAAGTTTCTATAAAATTTGTTCAGTGATTTGTGATAGTACAGACAAACGAACACACGCAGACACTTTTGATATAAATACAAAAATTGTCCACACTTGTGGCATTTTATTTTAATTATGTTTCACTTTATCAAAAGTGTCAATAATAGTAAAGGTTTTTGCATGGTTGGTTGAAATAATTTGTTAAAATCAACTTCCACGTCGAACAACATCAGCCAAATTCTGTGAGTTTGTTGAGTTGCTTGAACGCACTGTTAGGTAACAGTGTGCCCACTATCTTTGATTTTTTTTATTTCCACTTCCCTCCTCCCTCTCTGTTTGATCAATGAACTCAATTACAGCCATGTCCTGAGGTTCTTCTCACCACGGAACCCTCTTATCCTCTCCTTCCTCGTTTGTCTGATGATGCATTACATAAGCCACACCTAACACCAACAACACAACCCCCCATCCCCACCTCCGATTCCTAAAAATCTCCTAAATAAATATGAGGCTTTTTAGTCCTCTCTATCCTCACCCAGAGCCTGGCACTCTCCCTTCCTAACAGCTCCAGTGCTCTGCCTACGTCTGATTCCTCTCCGCAAGGGTAGCCTCTAATAGATTCCCCCAACTCCCATGTATTATTAATGCTTACTGCTCTCCAAGGTGGCAGTGACAAATAGGGAGCAAAATTCACTGACTAGCGGTGAATGTACTTTTTAGTCATGCTTGAGCCTACCCTAGTCCATAGTGCTGCCAGTTGGAAGATTTCTCTTTTTCTCGCTCTTCATCTTTCGTCTCTTCAACCTTTTCATTCGAGGGAGCAAAGAGATACTGACCAGTTCCTGTCTGTTGAGAAATAAAGTAAGATCAGGGAATCAAATCAAATCAGGAAATGTGTCCTAAAATTCTGGGGTTGTATTAGATTGTAGAGTTGTTTTAGAGGGGGTTCTTAGGTTAAAACTTTTGACAGTATTTTCAAACCAAAATCTTTTATAAATCAGTGTCTGTCTGTATGTTTAACTTTGAGTTATAATTGGACCAATTATTTCAGGTGTTTACACTGTAATGGAAATTGTTTTAGTTGATTAGTATTTAAATTCACAAATTAGGACTGAGCGTGTTACAAATATCGTTATGAAATGGAGGTTGTAGGTTTTCAGATTGTTTTACTTTTTTTCTTGAATAAGCAAAGTTAGTAATTTAGTGCCTAAATTAGTTTAGATTTTTTAAGAAATCTTTGACAATATATATTAAAAAAGCTACATACAGACAAAAAATACAATAAATAATTACAATTTTTTGTCATTCTGGTCTGTTAGACCCTTGCTGACACTGAGTCAGGCCCAAAAATGTACGGGAAAACAAATTATAAAAATAAAACACGAACAACACAGGAACAGAGACGATGTCAGCAGCTCTGACTAATAATAACTGAGCTCGTGCTCAGCAGGGTGGGTGGGAAATTTGTAATTAGAGCATATTTTGTACTTTGGAAGACCCAACACCATTTGAAATTAGAAAAAAAATTGTAAGTAGAGGGGGTTTGTATTTAGCGCATCCGCTTTACTTACCTTATGAACTTTTGATTTATCCTCCATCTTTATATCGTCACTCTTCATTTACCATTATTGTCGTTTAATGTGTCAAAAAATGTGATAACTTAGTTCACCTGAGAGTTGAAACCAATTGTATTGATTATTACAATTAGGTAAATTTAAAAAAAATACTTCTTTTATATTTAGGTAAAAAAAAAAGCTAAATTAAATTTACTTTCGTAGAAACATATATGTACACTGGTAACAGGACAACACAAGGTTTCCAGAACATTGTAAAGGACTGGAGATTACATATTTATTACAAAAAATTGTAAAAAAGAAAAGAGAAAATGAGTCTTTCTGCATGAATCAGGAATGGGCTACAGACAATAAACTGAACACAATTCTTCTTGTAATAGTCTTCACTTATCCAGTCAATTGAAAAGGACAAAACTTACTTTCTCTTTGTTTAACATTCAGGTTTGAGGTTCAGTAACATTTTGAATTATATTTGCTCAACAATAAAATTAATCCTGACAAATACAATTTGCCCTAATAATTGCAGTGTATTGCTGTTTGCTTGCTCCCAGCATGGCAGCTTTTTGAAAAGCAGCGAGGGATTTTACCAACTTTATTTGCCCCTCGTTTCACCTTTCAGCAAGAATTATAAATGTGTACTAATGCAGGAAATGACATTCACTTTTTGGTTGAAAGACCTTTGGATTAACTGCTAACCCCCCCAACCAACCACCCACACACACCCGTGTGAAATCAAACCTCCCGAACCCTGAAAGAATTCAGCACATGGCAACAGACACAACGCTGTCACGTTGGGCGAGCACCTTATTGTTTGTGGACTAAACAAACAAAAATTACACAAGTATAATTCAGCCTGTCAAACCATTTTTAATATGTCGTGCTTACAAAAAAATAATACAAAATTTGCAAAGGTATGTCTGACATAATGTAGGAAACTGCACATTTTTAAAAGCAAATAATTGAAACATCAAACATTTTTTAACGTGTTTCTTATACATGTTTATCAAAGTTACCCTTTTTCAAGGTATATCTAAGAAAATGGCAAGCACACAAATGGCTACAACTTTATTAATTTAACATATACTGAGCTAATATTTGGTGGTAGTAGCTGAGATTGATCCCAAGCATATACTTTGAGTTCTAACAGGCATGAAGTTGTTGCAAGGTTTGACAAAAAACAGCTGTACCACTTGTTAATGTCCTTTTAATAAAACATTAGTTTGTTAAGAATAGGTTATTTATGAGATTTAAAGCATTAATAAATCCTGTATAAAGGCACCCATAGTAGGAAGCGGTATCCAAAGAGCTACACCTTTGTCCCTGCCCAGCATAAAACTATTTGTTTAAAAATGCCAGCCTGAAATGCACCAAGTTGTGTGCATTCTTTCATAGAAAGTTGAGCCTTTGGTTCTAACTGTAAAAGGCCTTGTAGTGATGCAGATAGATTCTCAGTGGTATTTGTTCACAAACATGCTCCATTTTTTGAGCCTCGAGGGACAGACGACGCAGCAGTTAACCCAGATTTGTGTGTCTTCCTGAGTCTTCACCTCTCCCTGATCGCCGTACCTGGATGTGACAGAAACGGGAGCATCAACACAATGTCGTGTTTGCCCGCTGAAAAACAGCTCGGCTCACAACAAATCACACACTCCGAAGCTGTCAGGAGCTTTTCTGCGATGAGACGCATCTCTACCTGGACGTGTTCGCCTGAGTTGCTTTTTGTGTTTTCACTGAATGAAAGCTCAGCAGATAACAAAACATATGTCACCTCGTTGACACCTTTATCCTTTTTGGTGCCTCCAGCTGCTGGGAGCTTAGTGCAAAAAGGGCTCCCGAATTCACCTGTCGAGCTGCACATGAATGTAACTTTGATCAGTGCAAAGTGGGTGAGTGAAAATATTTAGCAGGTGAAAATGGGTGACAACTAGTCCTCATGGAGTTGTTAGCAGGGCAGAAAACCCTGAAATACACATGCAAAGTTTCTCAGAATTACTCAAGAAAAAAGTTACTTTTGAATATAAGAGTTATATTTATGAAGGTATTTTTTGATTAGTTTTACATTTATCTGACTAAAACCTTAAACCATTTTAAATTACGAGAATATAACAAGATGAGGTCTTATTCAACTGGACTTTCTAATCAGCAAAAATAGCGGTTTTTGAATAAGACTTTGAGAAATCTTTTTTTTTAATGTAATTGGGTGAAATACGTCGGATTTTTCATACCTAAAACTATGAATTACTTGTAATACTTAAATACTTTGAATGCATATTATCTGCTATTTTAAATACCAAATGTTTAAACAAAACATTTATAAAATGTATCACCCATCACATCCAACCAAATATTAAGTAATAAGTAGTATAGTGAGGTATAGCCAGCCGTAGTTCATTCATAGAAAAATTGCAATAATTTCATGTTATCAAAATATCTTAAAATACTTTATCAATGGGTTCCTTGAAGAAAAGTCCAAAATATAATCGTTAAGAATGTTTTTAAGTGCTTGTTTGAGCAGTACCAGCAACTAACTATGATTTTGAGCAGCAAAACACAAATGGTTTGCTACATTCCCTGCACACATGCAACTTCCTTTTGCACTAAATGTAAACAAACATGTGATGTCAGATTTTGTTGGTTGTTGGATTTTTTTGTGGTTTTTTGGTAAATGTGCCAAACACTGTTTAACAATGGGCTCAGCATGAGCGTAATGCTAGGTTTAGACAGAACGAGCTTTGAGCGTCAGGTTTACATACAAAGTCTATGGTGGACATGTGTCAATGAGCATTGAAAAGGGCTGTGGCGCATCTAGCACAATTAGCATGGTGCATCTTGAAGCGGTAGGTGCGGTTTGAGCTTTTGACGTGCGTGCGGTGCGGACCCAATCCAACCTAATTCAGGATTCCATGTTATGGGTCTCAACTGTGTTGAGGATGACTCTCAGCTTCTATAGCACCAAATTTTAGGTTGATATCTGTACAATTGACTGATTTATAACCACTTTTGTACTTTGAAAGATTAGTTAGCTGTGTCGGCCATCGTTAATCAGATTCACTTTTGAATTTAATCAGTTGTAGGTGTACATCTATTTTTTTTTTTATAAATCTTTGAGTCCATCCAGTGGTTAATAAGGTATTTTGCAAACAGACAAACAAACATGTTAGATAGGGAGATGTTTTGATGGAACATCAAAAAAAAATTTATCTCATACATTTGTTGTAAAATCAGAATTTATCGTAAACGAAATGTATTTCTTGTGGCATTGAATGCCAAAGTTTTAAGCAAATACTTTGGTGATCTGTTAGTAATAAGTTTTAGTTATTGACTAAATCACGACATACTTGAGCACAATGCCTGTAAAGATGGTTGAGTTATGATCACTTTTGTATTTTTCTAAGGTCCGTTGGCAGTGGCGGCCAACTTGAACTCTGTTTTGTAACCAGCTGCTGTTCAGCTGAAACATCGAGCACATTTTTAAAACTTTTGATTAAAAAAAATAAATGCTAAATTGTACGACTAAATAATTAATCAATTTCATATAGGTTTACCAGGAGTTAACCTACCCCCACCCACACCCACTTCACCCCCTTGACTCTGTCAAGATCTTTTCACAGGTTGGTTTAGCTGAGATAAGTAATTACAGCGGCGGGTCAAACCTCTTCTCAGTGAGTCAGAGGATAAGGTAGAGGGCTCGGTGCTCTCTTGTCTTAGAACACCCCCTACCATCACCACCATTCACATCCTACCCCCCACCCCCACCCCCACCCTGCCTCCGTCTTCATTTGCCTAGTGCTGTGACGCGAGAACACACTCTACAGCTGTTCCCCTGTTGATCAATTAAAAACATGCTTTGGTGAAATAATTAGCTGACATTTGCTCCTACTTAACAGATGTTTCTCTGGGTTCTGCCTGCAGAAGAAGTCTAAAGGTGGAGGAATGTTTGAGGGGTGGGGGGTGAGGGGGTGAGCATGCATGTGTGCTGTTCGGTGATGTGTCGGAGCGAAAGGGGAGGAGGGCATTTGCACATTTTTCTCTGCTGAAGAAAAGATTTCTCTGCTCGCTTTTCAAAGTTGTGTACATCTTTTAATGCAATTATGAGAGGTGGGCCCCTCGCTGAAGCGATTTGAATACTAATTTGAACGTTGATCATCATAGTTAACCATCGTTTACATAATTACCCTGCAATTAGCATCACATTACAGCAATATTATTAGCATTAAGCATTTAATTAAACCCAAATATGGACTGTTGCATTGCTTTGTTTGTGTTTGTCTGCATTTCTGTCATCTTTTTTTTTTTTAAGCAAAGTAAATCCAACGGCCCTGTTGTTGCTTTCCAAACAAGGATTTTCACTTGGCTACTTTTGAAGGCTCCTGGAGTTCGACTATTGATTTGTCCTCTACTTAGAGAACAAACAAAAACCGTACGGTGTGCTGCTTCACACTGAAGGAATGATCGTATATGCTTCAGCCTCTCCTTCATCATCGTTAATCAAATCTGCTCACATCCCTCCATCGTCTGGGTGAAGCATCTTCTGCGGCGAGGTGAAATTAATCCACACACACTCGCACACAGAAGTTGAGGTGCAGCATGCTGCTTGTCAGGATTAGAGCAACGGGGGCTGTAAAATCTACGCCTGATGAGGTGACTTGCTCTCCCTCTCAGCTCCAGCGCCTTACAGATTTGCCCACCTCTGCGGAACCTTTTTCCCCTCACGCCGCTGCCACAGCAGTCGCTGCCGTGCTTTGGTGCAGCTTTCTTTTTAAAGTCCACATTGAAGTGTACGCTTCAGTGGTGCTCATCCTCCTGAAGTTTTTAGTTTCAGACTAAATTGGCTGATTTTGTTACCATTCAGGTGAAGAACTTGGAGAATTTCCTTTTAAAACAGCTTCTCAAAATCTACTACTAAAGAAAAAAATAGTGGGGTGGGGGAATCAACACAAGCAGGTGCAAAAGGTTTAACCGACCCTGTCAGTTAATCCCTCAAGGTATTTAATGAAGTTTTTTCTCTTAAACCATCCCTGCTAATACTCGGAGCAGTTTTGTTGCACTAGAACTGGAAGCCGTGAAGCAATGATAAGATTATTTTTTCTACCTGTAATAGAGGTTCTAGGGAATAGGCCTTCTATTTGTGAAATGAGTGATTTACATTTGCAGCTCTCCTGAGCCTCTGGCTGTTCTTTGTGAGTGGAAAGTCTCAAATATACAGAGTGTATGGTAGGTTTTATTGAGAGGCGGATACCTAAATCGTTGTGGGAAATGCCTGCAGAACTGGATGTGTTTGAGCTCCCCCTAACCTTTTTGTGTGGTCTTATTTCAATGATTTTCATCTTTTGTCTTGTCTGATTTATTAACTCACTTCCACTCTAGACTGCACACACACACACACACACATCCAACAGAAGCAAACAAACAAAAAAAGAGGCCAAAAGAAAAATCTTATGAATGAGGTTGACTGTCAGAACATTTGGGAGTGCTAGAAATAAAGCCTCCTAGCCTGAAAATTACCTTTTTGTTTGTAATTTCAGAGGTTTTACCGAAACATTACGTGAACAGACAGACAGGCAGGAAAGGAAGCAAAAACAAACAAACATGAAAAAAGTACATGAATTATCCCGAGGCTACATTTTGAGCTCCAGACAGAGAAAAAACAAAATGAACTCTCAAGTTCAGGTTGAGGCTCAGCTTTGCCCTGAGGTTCTACCAATGAACGTGTGTGTGAGTTGTGAGGAGATTGGGCCTGATTCCCCACCCCCTCTTTTCTCACCTCACACACACACACACACACACGCATGCATCCAACCATCCTGCAATAAATAAAGTGACAGCACAATTTGCATTACTGCTCCTGACTTGAGCCTAGCATTTACACAGACAGACGTACATGAAAAAAAAAAAACATAATTACATTCAGTGCCTCACACTTGCACTCATTCATCATAATGAGCGCAGAATCAGTAGTCTTTGTTTTACTTTACACGTGTTCCCTGTCTGACACCATGAATATGTAGCTGTAGGTTTTTAAGTGCAGCAATATTCAGCAGAAAGAGGGGGCGAGCGCGAGTGTTTATGCCCGTTTGTAGTCATGTGTCACATTGTGTTTGGATCTTTGCCGTAAAGCCTCGGGGTCAGGTGTTAGGTTCAACACTTGCACAGAAATCAGGATGGCCTGTACTGCCTCAGGTCTGTGACACCAAACACAACAAACCCACAGAGGCAGGGTGCTAATACCGCTACGGTGGAAATATGCAGGACATTATTAGTGACAGGGTTAGGGTTCAGTTGGGTTAGGGTCCAAAGCAATGTCATTTTCTTAAAAAAAAAAAGCCTAGCACTGTCGTAATAACTTTTTATTTATTAAACCCACATATTACCAAGCTTTGGAGACTTGGAACTGGAGTGCTCGACTTAAAGAAAAGGAAATGTCCTACCAAAGTTAGAAAGTCCCAATACGTTTGTAACTTTTTGTATTTAGTCAAGCTCTTTTTAAATAACATAGTGTCTCATCAAGTTTCCTTCTGTCTCATGAAATGTTTATCCTGTTGGCATTACAACTGGGTGTTAGGTAAATGATTAATTTTAGACTTGCCTTTAAGGCAGCGGTGTTAGCCTGGAATTAATAAGAACATGACATTTGCAACAAGCTACATCAATAACAGTCACAATTGGCAGCCCAGTTATGAACTTTAGATCAGATCTGAGGTGTGTCTCTATATCCTCTTTACTTAGTTGCACAATTTTTTTAATGGATTATCATTTGAAATGAAATTATAAACTTGTTGCAGATTTTGATGCAAAACAAGCTGAAACAGCAATAATAAGAGAACCACAATTAATCCTGCAAATGCAACATTAATTAAATCAGCTACTACCACACCGATTTTCTAACACAAAATCTACAATAATAACAGTGCTACAGCTATTTGTCTGTAACTGTGGCAGCCATCTTTAACTACAAAATGAATTTGTTGTAGATGCAAATCCAATAATATTATTCAAAAAGTTTTGCTGGAATTTGTCTAGTGGTTCATGAGATATTTTGTTAACAGAGAAATACATGCAGGCAAATATATGATTCCTGGCTTTTCATTGTGACAGGCAACATGGAAGTTAGCAATAAAGTGACAAAACTTGAAAAAGAACATCAGTGTTTATTAGAAATGTCAATCAGGTAACTGGTTTTCTACTAACATTCTTACACAAGTGAGCTTTCAGTTAACATTCAGAAGATTTTGTCACAATGTGCAGACAGACCCTCTAACCAAATTAAACAAGACAAAATAAGCTTAATTTAACTTGAGAAATAGCATTTTCTGCAAAAAATATAATTTGATTGCTGAGCTCTTAACAACAAAACACTGCTAAGAATGCTGAAACGAAGTTGAAAAAGGGAAAAAGTGAAACACTAAAATTAATAGAAGCAAAACGTTAGATACTTTAAAGATGACAAACCCAAGCTGAAAGCTAAATAAAGCAAAACTGTGGTTGACGGAGCAAAAGGTTAGCTAAAAACTAAAAGTAGCATTCCTCTACTGCATTGCTACAAGTAGTAAAAGGCTAACTAAAAGTAGACAAATTAGCTAACAGTATCAAAGAAGCAACTAAAAGTAGCAAAGACTTGCTAAAATCAATAAATATCAAAATGCAAGCCAAAAACTAAATAATACAATATGGCAGTTTTAGTTAGCTAAACATTTAATGCAGCAAAAGACCAGATAAAACGAACTAAATATATGCTAAAGCAAAATTTTGTTTGTTTTTAAGGAATTGAAGAGGTCTCAATGTATTTCTATATGAAAATATAATACAAATATAACACAAATGTAGTCATGGCATCCATCTTTTAAATATGTTGAAAATTAAAAAAAAAAATGTTTATAAAGTGAAAAAAACATGCAAACAGTAGTATGAATGCTGCTGACTCAGCATTCACACAATTAAAACAGCAGTAAAATGAAGGAAAACTTCATAACTGTAAGATCACCTGCTGACAGAGTCTCAGATTTGTGTTGCTGTGTGACAACGATCTACAGAAATAAAGTGCCTGAGGAGAACGACGTTGTCCCCTATCTTCGTCCACCCATGGAGAATCAATAGACTCTCCAAGCATCCGACACACTGCCTCTCTGACAGCGGCTTGCTGGAACGTGGAGGCAGGAGTTGGTCGAGGGGTTTGGGGTGCGCCGGTCCATCATGGTGTGTCACGACAATGAAATGAGTTGTCTCCAGCCACCAGATCGATGGCTGACATAAGAGTGTCGAGCTGCTGAGATCAGCGGGCGCCAAGGGGAAGGAGGTACAAAAATATATATATAAAAGGAGCGCTCGCTTCCTAAAGTTATTACCTCCACCTCACTCTCAGAAATCACGGCGTGATGCATTACATGTGTTCCCTGTTGTGTAGTGAATGTAAGGGGTGCACAAACCGAGAGGAACGGAATGAAAAATGCAGTTTCCGCTCCATTCGTCTCTCATATACCACTGAGTTCTTGCGGACAGGCTCGAGTGTCAAGGCACACTTTTGTTTGTAAATAGGCATCACTCACGGCGATGTCTCTTTCACCACAAACTGAAAGATTTAGGCTCCACACTCTGAGCTTTTACATGTCACTTTCATTCATGGTGTACTTGAAAAAAACTCCATCAAGATAAGGGAAACTGTCATAAGTCATTAACTATTATTAAAAGTAAGTGATGCTTTATTTAGATTTGCATGGGTTGTTTTTAGTATTTATCAAATCTTCAAATAAAACAAGAGTCTAAACTCATATGTCATGGCAAGGAAATGACTAATCCAGATAAACTCATTCACATCTACACACACTAACACACTTCAGTGGCTAACAACAAAGAGAGAGTAAATAACTCTTTAGTGTGAGACATCTGAATACCAATCCACTTCTTTAATGCATGTGCATGTGATGATGAATAAGGCCAGGCCACGCCCCTTGGATCATTTGATGACGATTGATCATGACATGCTAATTTTTCAAGGGTAATTTCCAAAATGCGCCTCACACATAACGTCTGGACTTATTAATAAACGGCGAAGCTTCATTGACTCATTCCATACCCCCTACCCCCACCCCCGACCCTTGTGGCGTGCAACGTTGTTCGTCTGCTCATGGCAATAATAAATCACGCTGTGACAAGTGCCGCACTCTTAACCTTGATGGACTGAGAATCAGCGACCCCCTTCAAATAAAGCCTGATTACGCGATTGGCATCGATCATTGCTCTTGTCCTCTTCAATAAGAAGGTGCTTATTCCTCTGTTTTGACCCCCCCAAACGTCTGGAGCAGAAACAAAATAAAAAAGAAAAGACAAATCCAAGACTTTAGTTTCAATAATTTCAATAAATTATTTGAGTTTTTCAACTCCAAATTGCAAATAATTTTGCAAATTTTACTTGCAGTTCAGATTAACAAGTAAACAAAATGAAAACCAATTAGTCAGATTGGCTGATCAGCAGGATCTCTGCTTCAAATCAAGAAAACTGCTGAGACAATGAATTCAGTTTCTTAAGAAATCTAGCATTCCTTGAAAAATGCATATCGCCTGCTGTCTTGTATGCCAATTTTTTAAACAGAGATTTTGCACAGTTAGCACTGTCAATATCTGTGAAATTAACTGAATTAAAGCTAGTTTTGTGTTTGATAAAGTCAATTAGATATGACTGTCATCTTAAAGTGGACAAATGCTTTTAAATCCTTTTTCACTTTAAATCATTCAGTTGGGGTCTATATAAAGTGGGACTGCAATAATTTGGGTCTTGTGGTAACTTTACAAGCCCCTCTTTTACCCCTTTTCTGAGGTGTGTCTCAAAGCAGCTCCTTTTGATGTTGTATCATTAAATTCAAATGAGGCGCACCACATCAGACTGGCCCACTCCTGTTTGAGAGGGGGGTTTATGACTATCTTGTGGCGCAGAAACATTTTATTTACAAATAAATTAAAATATGTCAGCAACGGAAGACTTGTCCATCCAGCCTTATGTGTTTGGAGCCAGAGTCTGATCCAAAGCCAGAGGAGAATGAAAACAACAAAATTGTAGTTGGTAAGTCCTTACCTTATTTAGTATGAGGTGCCAAGTGTAAAATGAAATGTTTAAAAATGTCTCCAATACATTTCGCATAATTTAGCTCACCTTCTGAGTGTTAAAACAATGAAACATTTTATTATTTAGCTCACTGCTCTTTCATTTAATATCTTTACAAGTTATTTAAAAGTTAAATCTTAAATGTTGAAGTTTACAATTAAGTGTGGGAAAGGAACACAGCCTTTGCTGGTGTTCTGGGTTCTTCTTAGGACGTCATCATCCTAAGGCAAAAGTATCTACTAGCACTGAAATGCATAACGCCTCCCTACATGTCGTGAAACTTGCAGTCGCGGTCGGTGTCAATGCTGCACTTCAAACTGCTGGACCACAGGTACCATCCATACTGTTTTTAATGAACACATTTTGAATTTAGATTTTAAAACTGTTTTCAGCAGTGTTAGAAACATAAGCAGTAGTGTTGTGTAACCTGGACGATGTCATCATCCTGCAACAAACGTCAACACTAGCTGCTGCTAATTTAGAAAACGCCATAGAAAAATATGATACAAGCAGAATATAAATGTCTATGCAGTACCAGGAGAGACTAAATATAACTCTTCTGCATTTCTAGACACTTTAAGTATGTTGAAGGAAATTTATCCTGTTTACGGTTGGGCGGTATTGCTCATTTTCATACCGTGGTATAATCTTTAGAAAATACTGATGTACATGGCATTACCGGGTGGCAGTTGGGGGGGCATGGCTGTGGTGTGTTAAGTAATTAATGTTTAATGGAAAACAGTTACTTGTGAGCATTTACATACATAAAGCAAGAGAGAGGCATTTAAAAAACTCGGTGCATAATTATCAAATTTTTGGAATGGGCAATCTGCTTCGAGTGGCATATGTCACAGCCATCTCAAGTAGAATGTGTTGTATCTGAAATAATTAGTTAATACAACCCTTGAGACACACAATGCATAATTATTTTATCAATCTGTAGAATGCTTGTTCGAGGATCTGGTCATGTGTTAGGGAGACTGCCCCGATGGATGTGATGTCCGGTAAGGTGGGGCCAGATCCTGAAAATGGTGTTAAATGAGATTGCAATGCAAAAGTTAATCGTAAATCTTTAAGTTAATGTTGAAGTTCACATTTAGGTATTTTGAAATGGAACACAGCCTTCATGTTATGACATCAAATAGCAACCGCTAGCGCTCCAATGCAGCTAAAGTTTCACTACAAGACATCAAACATGCAGTTATGGCTGGTGTCTGAGCTGCACTTCAAACTGCTGGAGCACAGGTACCATCCATATTGGTTTTTATAAACACATTTTTAATTAGATTTTTTAATATTATTTTCTAGCTGTGGCTAGCTACAGCAATTTACTGGGTAAATGAGGTTTATAGGTAATCTACTGCGAGACATTTTTTTTTAAACAGTAGGCTGATGGTCCTGATGATCAAACAGTTTTGATTATTATTGTAGTTGTCTGTCCACCATGTGGAAGCACAGCTTATAACGCTGAGTTTACCTGCATCTCTCCGAGTGAAGAAGTCTCTTGGAGGAGACGAAATGTTTTCTTAACAAAGGACCAATCCAGAGGACCTACTCAACTTTTTTTTTAAAGATTTTTCTGCCTTGATTATTGAAATGCATCAGGACAAAGCACTGGTGAACCATCAATGCAAAAAGACCTGGACACTCATAGAAGACAACAGAGGTGGATGATGGCAGAATAATCTCCATGGTGAAGAGAAACCTCTTTAAAGCAGCCATCCAAGTAAACAACACTTTCCAGGAGGTAAGCATGTCAATATCCAAATCTACCATTAATAGAAGACTGCATGAATGAAATACAGAGGGTTTACTGCTCAGTGCAAGACACTCATAAGCCTCAAGAATAAAAAGGATGGATTGGACTTCGATAAAAAAAAAACATCTAAAAAAGCCAGCACAGTTCTGGAAGAACATTCTTTGGACAGATGAAACCAAGATCAACCTCTACCAGGATGATGGAAAGAAAAATGTATGGTGAGGGTGTGGTACAGCTCATGATCCAAAGCATACCTCGTTATCTGTAAAACACAGTGGATGTAGTGTTATGGCCAGGGTATGCATGGCTTCCAAGTGGCACTGGGTTACTAGTGTTTGATGATGTGACACAGGACACAAGCAGCTGGATTTATTCTGAGGTATTCAGAGACAAACTGTGTGCTCAAATCCAGCCAAACTGATTGGTGGACATTTCATATTACAGATGGACATTAACCCAAAACATAAAGCCAAAGCAACCCAGAAAGAAAAGAAGTGGAATATTTTTGAATGACCAGGTCAAGTCACCTGATCTCAACCCAATTGAGTTTTTCCCTTGTTAAAGACTAAACTTCAGACAGAAAGGCCCACAGACAAAAAGCAACTGAAAACTGCGGCAGTAAAGGCCTGGCAGAGCATTAAAAAGGAAGAAACACAGCATCTGGTGACATCCAGGAGTTCAAGACTTCAGTCAGTCATTGCCAACAAAGGGTTTTCAACCAAGTACTAGAAATGAACATTTATTTTGTATATATATATATGTATATTATATTTACATTTTATTTATTTTTGTTAATTTGTCCAATTGCCTTTGAGCCCCTGAATTTAAGTTGAGAAGAAAACTATTAAAAAGTGTTTAAGTTAATTAAAAATGTGTTTATATTACAAAGCATTATATAAATATTACAATTTAATGTGTTTATTTTTGTTTTGTTTTTTTTGACCACACGTCACTACTGACCAAATATAAGCTGAGGTTCCTCTTCCATCAAGCAGCTCTGTTGTCCTTTTCTACATCTTCATCTCTGTCAACGCATTCTGGTTTCATTTAAAAGGGTTGCTCATCAGATTGTCCAAGATTAACTTTCATTAAAAGCTCACTTGCACCCTTGGAAGGTGAAATAAAAAACTGCCTCACACCAGTGGATAACTTAGTAAATGTCATCATTTACCTGGTATGCTTTACAGCGTAAATAATACTGTGGTTTTTTTTAATTTATAAAATCTAAACAGCACTACATTATTTTTAGATGTACATTCAAAAAGATAGTCATTCGTGAGATATTTTGCAATCAGTCAATCACATTCACACAAAGACACAGGTAATTACATGATCACCTACATTTCAAACTGACCTTAAAAGATAAAAAAAATAACATTTTAATCAGTATTGAAAAGTGAAGTCACCAATGTTATAACAGAACAAAGTTACTAATTTTATTTTACTTTTATTGTTTTTTTCTTATTTTGAAGTTGATTAGACACAGCTGTAAGAATGCATTATAATTTTAGATAAAAATGGTAGTTTAAACATAGTTGTATATAATATAAAAATAACATTGATTTTCTATAACAAATAACAGTTACAAGTTTAGAGAAAAGGTTCAAATGTGTTAAAGCAGATTTAATTGTCATGGAATATAGCTGGAAGACTGTTTTAATTTTACTTTCATCACACGTTATCCCCCGCAGCCTACAAACACGAGGAGGCCAGCGAAGCCACAGGTGCTACCTCTGGTCTGTCACTGTGACCTCTCTCTGTGTTACTCACAGGGGTCTGAATGCGCTGTGACAGGTGCCAATCTGTGGAGCCCGGCGATAACAGTGTCACCCAGCCAGCGCTCGGAGGCGACCTTTGCAGCCGCCTTTACAGATGCCAAACATTTGAAGTTGTTTGTGCTGTTTGGGAATAACAATGGTGGTGGTGCATTTGTGGAAGTCCTGAAATGTGTGTCATACGTTTTTTGCGTTTGATTTATGGGTTCTAGGAGGAAGTGATAACCTGTTAATGCTTGAATGGATTTCTTTGTGTGCATGTTTGTGTGACATTTACCTTTGCTGTCACTTGATTTATGTATGGAGCTTTTGATGCTTCAAATCTGTACTCCTGTACGGTACAGTAAAACAGTGGAGCTGATAATTCTTTGATTTTTACCTGCAAGATAGTCTTTATAATACAAAATGTTTTAAAGACAAAAAAGACAAAATTTCAGCATTTTGTTATCCAAGATATTATGTTTTTGTTCATTCCAGTATTGAATTACATGCTCTTAAATTATTTTAAACCAGGTCTATACATTAACGTGTAAATGGAAATGGATTATCAGTTGCATGCTGCTTGTCAGGAGGCCCAGAAACATAAAGCATGCTCTGTTTCCCAAAGGAGGCATTTGGCATTTCTGCTCACATAACTCTTTTCCTGTTTACACGAGGGTATGTGTTTTTGGTTGGCTGAATGGAGGCAGTGGTGGGGGCTAGGAACAGGTGTCAGGAGTCTTTAAATGGCACTAAAAGACACACACTAAATTGGGGTTGTTGATGAAAGCTTGATGTTGCCAGAAAAAAATTGTTTCAGGTTTTTAGTATCGTTCTCTTTCTGTCTAACCAACAATGAAACTGACTGTCCTAATATGCTGTAACTTATTGTTACTTTAGCTCAGTGATTAAAAACAGTGTTTCACTTAGAAATTTGTATGAAGGTAAGGCAAAACATCACCGTAGGGTTGTTAAAACTGGTGGAGTTTGTGTTAGTGAATAATATTACAGGCATTAGGACTAACAAACTAATAGCAAGGAGATAGAAGCTTAATGTACAAACAAGACACACAGATCCACACACCATACAAGATAGAACTCGACGCCAACCATCGCTGATGTCCCCTGTCACCATTCAGTAGTGACCAACTGTTTAGTTGGAATCATCACAGACCTTCATTATTTAAATAATCTCATAAGGTGAACGAACGGATAGACGGACCAATGGATGGGGGCTAAAGTGATCCTCTCAAACTACTACACAAGCAGTTGAATAGGTCTCCATGATGATTAGGGTTGGGCATCATTTGAATTTGAACAATTCCGGTTCCTCATTTGGATTCCACGGTTCCTAACGATTCCCAATTTCGATTCTTTATAGAGGCAGGGTCAACAATGTTTACATAGTTTAAATGAGGTAGCTAAACAGAGTTCTTTGTAGATGAACATATGTTATGAATTTACAGGGGTACTCTGAAAAAACTTGTCCATCTAAATAAATCGTACACTTCCAGCCAAAGAACATTTTTTTTATCATTTTCATCTTTTATCTTATTTTGAGACGATATACTAAGCAAGAGCAGAATGTGTTTGTTATTAATCTTGTTAGCCTGGAAATATTTTCCTCATTTCAAGTCTTACTGAGTGCAATTATCTTACTGTACTAGCAGATTATTTCACTTAATTTGACAACTTGAGTCCGAACACCAACTCAAATTGGTATTTGACAGATCACCTGGGTCATTTTCTTCGTTTGTATTGGCGGATTCTTTTTCCAGATGGTGGACTGGGTATTGAAACTAGGTATCGAATTTAAAAGTACAAACGATTTTGGGAGAATTGAAACATTAGTCCCGGTTTCAATCGATACTCGAGACTTGATGCCCAACCCTAGTGATGATGCACACATTTGGTGCAGATCGGATTGTTTATGTTTGATTTAGAGCTAACCATATGCAAACGGCGGGGCATTAGCATTCGCCACTCTGCCACACCCACACCATCTCGCCAGTCAGTGTTGAGAGAAGCATGCAGCATGTGAAGTCTGCATGTTCAAAGCTGAAGGGGGAGTTAGCTCTGACACATGTTCAAGAAAAAAGACAAATGAGCAGCTTTGATCCAAAATGGCCGACTTCCAGTGGGGATTGGACCATGACTCCAGGAGACATTTTAGTAGGTCCTGAGATGTTACATGTGTACCAAATTTCATAATCCTAGCATTAAACCAGCCATGCAATTAGGCTCAAATTTCTGTCGGCTGCAGCTCTTAAGCGAAAGAATTTCCCTGAAAGTTTCATCGAAGTCTGAGGTGGATTTATTTTATTTTAATTGTTTACAGACAAAGGAGCCCTGCAACAGAGGTTAGCCTACTTCACCCTCCTGTTCCCTCTCCTCTTCTGTTGTCCAGGAATGAGTAAACAGATCTGCTGTAGATGAGCTCCGAGCAGCTTGTTTCTCCAACTGCCACTGCCCATAAGGCTTTATCTGCAGCATGACTAGTGAAAGTACCCTGTTGCCTTCTCATTATCTTAAAAAGTACGAAACAGATTTATATGAAACTTTCAGGAAATTTTCATTAGACCAAAATGAACAGCCAGTTAAATTTTGAAACATTTCAGAGCATGGCTCCGAGTGGCTTGTTCTAAACCTGTCACCGACCAGAGTGCTTGTTCTGCAGCATGACTGCAATAAAACTACCCCGTTGCCTTCTCAAAAAGGTAAAAGCTGGACGGTGGCAGTTGGAGAACAAGACACTGGGATCTGTTTACTTTCTTTCCTGGACAACAAAATTGGCGGAGGCGGCTAACCTTTGTTACAAGGCTCCGTTGTCTGTAAAATACGAAAAGAAAAAATTTAATCTACCTCAGATTTTGATGAAACTTTGGGAAATTCTATCATTTAAAATTACAGCTGACAGAAATTTGAGCCTAATTGCACAACTGGTTTAGATTTTGGTTTTCTAAGATTTAACATATTCCCCTCTCACACGAAAGTTTCAGAAATTATTAATCGCACCACAGTGATCAGTTGAGTAAAGTTCAAAACATGTATGATCAGACCCGGAAAACTCAGCTGTGTGTCTGTTAGCAACTGGTAACAATGTCTGGGGTGACCACCGGCTACAGCCTGGATCTCCATGCTGCAGACTGAGTGCTTTCCCCAGTCAAGGGACAGCGTCAGCAAGCCGAGCCAGTCGCTTGAGCTCTGCGTCCCGGGGGAGGAGCCAAACCCACTGTGCTTCAGTCCACACTAACCAATAGAGACACGTCTTGCATAGTTCCTCCTTAGGCTCCGCCCTGGATGTCTATGTTCTGAGTTCAAATTTTTTTCAGTTCAACCAAAAACTTAGAGCCTTAACCAAAAATTTGAGATTCAACCAAAGATTTCTGATGTGAAAAGACAGTTTGTTTTACAAAAAACTTTGTGATTAATTTTTTTTTTAATATTTTTCATCAAAATTGCTTTTTTGTTTAGTTGAAAACATTTTTTAGTTGAAAAATTTCTTTTTAGTGGAATTACTTTTTTTGATTTAAAATGTTTTTTTTTGTTTGATTGAATCAGAAGGTCACCGGTTCAACTCCAGGACCAACCAGCCCCACTTTGGGCCCTTGTGCAAGGCCCTTAACCCCTCCCTTGCTCCCTGGGCAAGATCAAATTATCTGTTTTCTGACACAATTTGTTGCTGATTGGGTCAAGAGGGTCAAAGATGGAGTTTTCTAAGCAAAAAAAAAGGGGTCCACTGATGATGTCAGCATATGACCACATGATATGGTCGGGCATGCAACCTGGGTGACTCATACCAAGTTTGGTGTATTTTAACCTTTCTATGTGAAACTTACAGCTTTCTGAAATCGTAACGGACGAACAGAGAGCATTTCTACGTCCCCCGCGTCGGCGACGGGGGACAAAAATGTACAGTTGCTCAAGTTCAATTTAGATTAATAGTGACAAAAACACTGCGAGTAGCAGAGTCCTGCAGTTTTTGATCCTATTTATTTGTGTTTTTTGTCATTATTGGCAATACTAAATAGGCAAAATGGAGTGTAGTTCTACCTGTTCAAAATACATCAGTTTGGTACCATCCTACATCCTAAAGATTATTGTGTAACAAAGAACTAAGCCAAAAGTCTTTATCTCAAAGTAAAGTAGTAACAAATCAGCATGAGCTGATTAATTGGATAGCACTGAAGAACTTGGCAGAAACTGCAAAGCCATTCAAATTCTGCCATGTTGTATGAGTTGTAAGAGTCCTTAACTAATTACTGTCTAAAGGATTGAACTGTACTCTTGGTATGATAGATTAATCAGTAAGTATGTAAGTAGCTGTTTTTCTCATTTGTCTTGATGCATTTTAGTGACGAACTTGCGACCTGTCCAGGGTGTACCTTGCCTCTCATGACCACTGGAGATAGATATCAGCTTCCCTGTGACCTGGAAAGGAAAAAGCAGGTATAAAAATTGGATGAATGGATTTTTTTGGTTGAATAATTATCATTCAGTTCAAGTAGTTCCAGAAAATCATAAACATGAAAAAAATATCAGACTTTTCCCCTTATTTGTAATACCTGATGAACAGCTCTGAGTTCTGAGTAGTTGTTGATGACTGTGTGTGTGTGCTAGTTTGATGCCTGCTACTTCAAATAGACGCACACACGCACTATCAGCGTGTGTCTGTGTGTGTGTGTGTACTCACACAAAAGTCCAGCCCTGTCTTCTTCCTCTTGTTTTCTGGCCTCTCTCTCTCAGCAGATTTCACTTCACAAGCGTCTCTGCTCCTCCCACACACTGGAGATCAATTTGTCTTGCCGACAGGAATCCATATTTTTCTCATCTGAGGTACTTCTTCTTCCAGAATTTCCTCCCTATCACCACCCCCTAGTCCACCGCACCATCAGCCTTCTGCAACTGTCCATCCAGCCTCCAACCTCGCGCTACTTCAACAAGCTGAATCAGCTCTCGGCCCTCGCTGCACAAACGCTCCATCACACACACACACAGCTAAAATCCAAATGTTTCATCCCTGTATACCTGCATGGCTAAGCAGAAAACGCAAGATGTGCGCACATATACTTTCTACACTGAAAAACAAATCCCTACTTCTGCACTTGTTTAATTTATGGTGTCTGATGACTGAACAGCTTGCAGCTGCTTTCCAAAGGTGTTCCATCACTCTGCGGCAAAAACTGAAGGGGTGAAAAACAAATGCACTCAGAAGTGGGAAGAGGAAGAAAAAGTAAAGAAGACTTGATGTCAACAGGGGAGTGCATGAGGAAGAGAGGCATTTTACAGCACATTTTTCTCTCACCGTTGTCTACCTTGGTTTGAGGAAAGACCGGCAAGCTCCCTCGTGGCGGCCGTTGCGATCAATACTACACAAGAGTTGAATTAGACCTGAAGTGGAGCGCACATCTACCTTAGGGGAAGCTAAGGCTGACCTGAAATCCCTTGAACATTTACTTTCTTTCCACCGAGTTAACCAATAACTGGATGAAATGAGAGGGAAAAGAGCAGCTGTCTTTCCTGTTTCTTATCTCTGCTTCTTCTTCTTCTTTTTTTTTTTCCTCCACCCTCTTCATCTCTGTCTCCTCTTGTCGTCCTCGCTTCTCGCCGTCGCTTTCGGCACTCAAACTCTCAGTATCTATTTTGCCTTAAAAGAGTCACTTGAGCAGAAATAAAATGCACAATTAGCTGATATCCAGAAGAAATGGGACACACATGCACATGTGCAAGAAATGCACGCATGTGGAAGCACTATGCACATCTTTTCATAAAGCTTTGAATCAGTCATGCACTCTTTGGTGTCACTGACTCAAAGCTGTAGCAGCACGATTTTTAATATCCAAAAAGGTAGATTTTATTTTATTTTTTTTACCATCTTTCAGTTGTATTTGTACTAAATACATCTCAGTCTAACTTGTTTTGACATTCGTTTTTATTTATTTAACAGTTAGTTTCTGTCCTGAGATTTATTTGATCGATTTTATGTTGGAGTGAAATTTTACACCAACTGTTTGAAGCTTTCCTCCATTTGCAGGTGAACATCTTCATGAGCTCTCAATACACCTCTTCTGCACCTGCCTCCACTGACTGGTTAGTCAGGTAGCCCCCCCGCGCCCCAGCCAGATGCCTCTCACTGAATTCAGGTCAGTAACACACACCACACAATCCCTCTCCTGGATCAATAGAAGGCACTCAGTGCAGCTGATACCCTCTCACGCCTGATACTTGGCCCAACCACCCTACAACCCACTCCTTGCCCAGCACAGACTCACTCCAACCTGGCAAGGGACCAATTACACCAACCGGAGGGAATTACCCAGAGTCCCCCTCTTGTCTGGAGTGATATCTCCAAGGATTACAGGTACTTAGCTCCCATTATGTCTGCTCTATTACCTGCTCTCGCCTCTTAACACAACCTCCTTTGTGTTTGCCTGTTTGCACAACAATTCCTCCCATCGGCCGGCTACCTTTTCACTTTTCAATGAGTGCTTTGTTGGCTGGAGAAAGATGTGTGGATATTTAAGAATGTGTGCATCTACACAGAAGAGGAAACACACACACACACACACACACACAGTATTCTCACACTATCTTCAGGTACAAGCTGGCTTATTTCATGGATTTTCATGCTTACAGTTTTAAACACACCTGTTTGCTCTCCTTGACTTTCTCACATCATTAGTTTGTCTTTCCCCACCATCAGATATACACAATCTGATTGTAAAATGGTATTAAAAAGTTTGCTTTACTGTAGGAAAATCAGTCTTAAAAACAACAAAAGATGGAATGTTTAGTTTTTTTAACAGGTTTAGCTAGAATTGAAGCAGGAGTGCTTTTTTTTTAGCTCTTTGGCTTTTGGCTATTTAATTTTTTTTTTGATGACTAAAAACCAGTGGCGGCTGGTCAATAGTGGCACATTCGCCTCCCCCCTCTATTTTTGGTACACAAAAATAAAACAAAATAAAATACAATAAAATAACAAAATAAAATGCAATAAATGTCTTGACAAAATATCATTTATATGTTTTCTGATAAGCAAATTAAAAAATGTATAGTTATTGATGTGTAAACTTCCATTTTACTCATGAGTGTTTTCGTGTTTAGTCACTTCCGGGTCACGACCAGTTCGCCGCTACAGATTCCCATAGACAACTCCTGTGAAGTTTTTGGTCATGCGCAGTAAGTCCTCAATGTAAAAGAATAGCGAGACCAGAACAGGGGCTGACCTGCGAACAGCACACTGGTAGCGGGTCCACCCTGCTGTGTTGACGACTCAACGTCTTATTAGTGCGGCAGCCGGCAGGACAGAATCACGAGGCGGATTTTGAGAACATCGAACCAGTCGAGAAATGGAGGAGAAACACAACACAGTTAAGTCCCTTATAACTAAACCTTTCAAAGCAGAACATATGAGGGGAAACATAAAGTGAAGGAGCTTGGACCAGATAAGCTGGACATAAAAATTGAGCACCGAGTTGACCGAGGGAGAAGATCTGACCCAGCATGGATTAAAACAGGTAAGAGAAAAGCTAAAATACTTTTGTTATACAACTGCTCAAAAATAAAGTGAACACTCAAATAACCCATCCTAGATCTCAATAAATATTCTTATTGAATACTTTGTTCTAAACAAAGTTGAATGTACTGACAGCAGGTGAAACTGTTTGTCAATCAGTGTTGCTTCATAAGTGGACAGTTTGATTTCACACAAGTTTGATTTACTTGGAGTTAGATTGTGTTGTTTAAGTGTTCCTTTTATTTTTTTGAGCAGTATAATTAATTAATATTATATATTAATGGTGAACACAACCAAATATAATATAATATAATATAATATCTTATGTTGTTTTTGCTTAGTTTAGTTTTTTGTAAATTACTATTGTTTGAATTTATTCTTGAAAATGGGGCAGATATAAGAAGATATTTTTCTTCTTTTTGCTGCCTTTCATTTTATTTATATATAGTTTTTCTTCTGTTGTGCATAAAGTTTATTTTGTTTTTTAATGAAATGAATACATTTTTTAAAGAAAAATATAATGTAATAGTTTATCTTAGAGGTGCAAAAATTTGTTGGTATTAAAATAACATCAATTGTATTCTATATATATTAGAAAGCTCACTTGTAATCATCTCCATATTGAATTAAATTTGTACATTTATTTTTTAGGTTTGTGACACCATCTTGAGCCGTTCACAAAGCATCTGATCAGTGCTTCACTGCTGCAGACAGACAGGTTCCTGCAGGACCACAGCCAGTTCTCCAGTTCACCACCATGAAGGCTCACCCAGGACAAGTCTGATCAGGTTCAGGAGCTGCAGTGGTGCTGTGGCTCTGTTCCAGATCTTCATGGAGAACAATCTGCAGGACACCTTCACAGACT
>JARVJO010000186.1:10549118-10561396 GCA_031762555.1 Cynodonichthys magdalenae | reverse complement strand
GTTTGATTACTTTTTGAGATATGTCTATTTTGGACTTGTAGCCCCCCCTGGAGAAAAATCCACCAGCCGCCACTGCTGAAAGCCAGTATTTCAGAAAGGAAATTTGAAAACTTTATTTTCAGCCTAATTGTGCTAAGTTGAAATCAGTTATCTTAGTTGTTTCAGTGCCTGCATCAGATATTTGCAAGATGATGTTGGTTCTAACTTTGTTGGCATGTTTTTCAAAACAAAATTGTTTGCAAAGATAATTTTAAACGTGATCTCAAACTGTAAACCCAAAGTTGCATAAAAAATGAACAAAGCCTGAAATGATCGATTAAATAAATGAAGGATTTTTTAATATAGCTGGAGAGTTTTGATTCTTGCACATTGATCTATCTGCTTTATAAGCAAAATGTCGAATGAAATCAGCAGTGAATGTGGACCTGATTTGGGAGAGAAAAAGTCTGACATTGATGCAGTTTAGAGCAACTGCGCAATACTCATCAAAGTTCACCCTGTTTCTCTGTGGTACAAAATTTTCATTTATAGATTTTACAAATTTTACTGACTGAATTTTACTGACTTTTACTTTTTGTTGTACAGTCAACAACTATACTCACACTTTTCTTTGAATATGTGCTCTTTTAGAACTTGGTCACACAGACCTTACTGCTCGCAGTGTGTGATTGGTCAGAACTTGAGCATATTTGTTTATGTGGAACAGCACGCTTCACTTTGCTTAAAATAGTCAGCTGGAAATATTTTTTTATATTGGCTGGATTTCCATTCTCATTTTATAGCTAATGGCAACAGTGGCATGTGAGATCCCCCAATCGTCATTGCTAGTGTCTCAGGGAAGATCAGCATGTTGGGCGTCAGTTTGTGCTGAATGTACCCGGCAATCCGGTGAACGAGTTCAAAATGAGCAACATGAGAAGTCTTCCTGGTTGCTACATCTCCCACATCTATTTGACTAACAGACTGGTTTTGCCTTGCTCGTGTCTGGTCTGTCGTTAACAAGTGAGTGCATCTACATTTTGCTGAAAATAGTCGGCTTCCAGACGCCGATTTTCAAAGTAACAAGATGGACAGTTTCAAGGAGCAATTTGTCTGGTTCTGTTGAGCATGTGAACGTGCAACCGACATCCACGTCTCTTTTTCGTCTCCATGGTTAACAGGATAATAATAAACTTTTTTTCCTTCTCCGACTTCCCCTCAAACAACTTTATTTTTTTCACTCAACGATGTCAAGGTTTGAAAAAGAAAAATATTATCTATCCTGCTATCACTGTTGTTTAAATGCTTAGTCATGCACGATGTACTCTTTATTTGTGAAAAAAAAGACGTACGAATTGACATAATTATTGATCTGCTAGCTCATGCCTTGTTGAAGCTTAAAGCAGTACAGTATATACCAATATAGCCCCCAAAATGTTTAAGACACCAGTAACTTTTATCTGGAGTTTAATTTAAATGGGTTACAGTTTTTCTTCTGCTTTAGTAATATATAACTAGTCAATTACTCAGATAAAATCTTACCAGCATATCAGTGTTTTTAGTTAAATTGAATATTTTCCTTGTCGTTGCACCTCTGTCTCACAAAGATGTATGCACACACAGACAAGCAAACAGATTTCCTTTGCGTACCCTCATTTGCAGATTATGTCAACACACCTGTATGTGTGCTTGCTGCTTTTCCCTACACAGACAAGCTCGTGGCAACAAATTACCTCTTTGTTTCCATACACACACATAGATTCCTCCCCTGTCAGAAAGACACTTTCTCTGAGTACTCTGTCATAAACATTCAGTCAGTACATGCACACACACACCCTCTCAGACAAGAGGTAAGCTGATCTCTTTGACAGACAGACGACTGGCAGCTTGGAGAGCCGAGGGCGCTGAGAAGGTAATTACCCGTGACAGACGTACCTGTGTAGGTTTCACCTCCTCCCTGCCTCACTCCAACCTGCACTTATCACAGTTACCATCTCACCGCAGCCACTGAAGAGATTTAATTGGAAGATCAAGGTGTTTTATGGATCGATTTTATGTCGCTTATGTTTTTTTTTCCCTCCCTCCTCCTTTCTGAGTGCACAGTCACTCTTTTGCCTCTGGAGGTGCTGCTCTGAGCTGTGTATGAAGTAGTGCATTGCTGAAAAGCTGCAGTATTTTAAATTAGGCAGATTTTATAAACTATTTAAAACATTTTAGAGGGAATGTGAAGTTGTTAATAAAAGTAGACAATAAAAAAAAGGATTAATTTTCTGAAAAAATCATGTTTTAGTTAAAAAAATGTAGTGTACAAGAATAAAAACAAGTCGTCAAATTAATCCTGGCAATGTGCACGTTTACATAAGCTAATGTTCATCTATGCTGATAGAATAAAATCCACCACAGGTAAGTATATTGGTAAGTTCTTTTTGGTAATACCAACTGTTTTATAGATTTAGAAAACAAACTGAGAGATGTCATTTCCTTTTTTATATAGAAATTATATGGTATTTTCAGTTTGACCTGCTTTAATATAGAAAATTGACTGCTTTAAATTGCTTTATGCTGTTTCAGATTTTATACAGTTTTCATGTTTTTGTTGATCATGGGTAAATTTCATAAATGATTACTTTGAGTATTGGGAGAATTGGGGACTATATATATTTTTTGTTTGTTTGTTTAGGTCAGGGATGTTTTGTTCACCTACAGTTTCTGCTTTATCTATAAATATGATTCAGTTATAAAACCACAAATAAACAGAGTTGCTACTTTCCTGAAAGTCCCACCAAACCGATATTTGCACATTGAAACTGTGCAAAAAACATGAAAACATACACCTACTGTTCTTGCAAGCATCTACATTCTGTTAATAATTTCATTTCTCTATTAGCCAGGTGTTGAGGGATCCCTGGGGTCACATTTAACCAGGAATCAACAACCTGTTAAAACACCAACTTACTCTCTTGTCTCTTACCCCCCTCAAACACAACTGTCTGGCATCCGGCCACAAAAATAGACTCTAAAGCGTTGGTAACAATTAGTAGCTGCTGTACCGGGGGACCACACAACAACCCACCTGATTTTCATACCGTTAACCCCCTTCACACACACAAACACACACACACATACACCCTCATCAGGACGCTATCAATAGCCCCACACCTGTTTCCTGCCAACGCTAGCAAGGGCCTCTATGGCTGCACCTGTATGTGCTTACACAAGAGCCTCGAGAGGAGTATTTATGTGGATGGGACTGCAAGGCTGATATCAGGCTCTGCTAATGCAATCACAGGAAGGACAGGGAACACTTGACGAGTGTGAAGCAAGCCAACGGTGGGGTGAATTAACATGAATCAAGTCAGGATGTGGATTCTCAAAAGATTCTCAAACGGGGAATCGTTAGGCCCTAAAATGACTATTCAGATGATTAAAATGATTGGTGTGCAAGTAATCACAGAGAAAAAATAGATTAAAAATAACAATATAGACTTCTACAAGGCTTTTTCCAATGGTGGAAAGTTATCCAGCTGCTCTTTTTTTAAGTAGCCACTTGTCTGTTTGGAAACAAATGTTCACACACCTGCCCTTTTTTGCATTCAGTGTCTACAATAATTCCACAACTTGATTTGTGCCAACTTTATTTGGGTTACTTACCTGGTCTAGATTGTTTACCAACCTAGCTGCTTCAAACAAGACAGAGCGAGACTCAAAAACAACATGCTCCACAAAACTCATGGAGTCATTTAGTCTCCCAAAAAGTCAGTCATCCATTACCTCAAAACTAAACACATACAGTTGAGGAAGAAACTGCAGAGTCAAGCATGGAAGGGCAGGTGATTAATGCCAACACAGTGTTTCCCAGTTTGTGGCCAAAGTGTTATTGATTTGATTTTAGAGGGGCAAGAAAAAGGTTAGCATTTCCAGGCTTTGGTTTGAGGTTGGCAGAGAATGTGATGGGAGAAGTAATGACCCCTCCCTCGTCAGTAGCAGTCACTGAAGCGATCAACCAGGAAATGGAAACAATCCCCAGCCAGGCGTCGAGCAACTTTCTGTCCTTTACACTGCCGATATGTGTGAAGTGGACAATCACCGGCTATTGAGTGCCACATAGCCCTACACCTAACAGCCATTATAGGGTTTGGAAGGCTAAAGCTGCAACACAAAAATGTGTAATGTTGAGAATTTGGGTGGATTAGGGATTTCTGTTGTGGCTTTCTTGAGAAGGTTGAAAATAGCAGGGATTCAGTAGACTTCAAATATATGATTGTATGTACACTGATTGGTGTATAACTCTGGTTAATTGCAAATACATTGTAAGACACACAAATACAAACTTTAGGCAACAAGTTTCATAAGCACATTTTATAAAGTAAACATGTTTTACTTTCAGATTTTTACCCTTTTTGATAGATAGAGGTTTGATAGTTTCCACATTTGAACAGATTCATGTGCATAAAGTTGGTTAAATATGTAGGTATGAATGGCTTGAATTGCATAAATCAGGTTACTTTTGCTTACAGATTGATGACTTTGCACACGTTGTCAGATTTGCACAAAGACAAAAATGTAGTCCATTTAAGTGATAATGTATGTAAACATTCCAAAAATTTAAATTGCAGTTTTTATTTATTTTAGATTAGATAAATGATATTTAGAAATTTAGGTCATAACCCTGAACACCCTAGAGCTCATTTGATCTCAGAAGCTAAGGGCTGCGTCACACGGCAGGATAACTGTGCCGAATTCTGTTTCTTCCGACAATCCTAAGGACATCCAGATTATGGTGATGGCTCTAAAGATAATCATAGCAGATATTCCTGCCGTGGTTGGTGAGTTAAGAGTGATCTAGTCGGCTCGGAAGGACATCAGGACCGCTCCGACCTCAAATCGAGGATATTAAACATGTTTGATTTTTTGGCCCGACGTCACAGACTGTGTGGGGTTTTCACCCAAGAACAAACAAGCTGCAGTCTGTTGAATAGACATGCAGCCAATCAGAAAGCGAGGTTTGGTCCTACCCACTGTAGGACCAAACCTGATAAATCCATGATTTTTTATCCTCACGTGTGGAGTCTCTCAGTCTTTGAAAATCATCCGACTGTTTTAAAATCTTGCAGTGTGACGCAGCCTTAAGCAGGGTTGGGCTTGGTTAGAACTTGAATGGGAAACCGCCTGGGAATGCCTGGTGCCGTAAAAAAACAGTGTAGGAGTTGCACCCACATTGGTCACTAACAATAGAAAACCATTGACCATAATAGGTTTTAAAAGTAAACTTTTAACTTTTAACTTTTAAAAGTATTCCTTCAGTATTCATCAGTATTTTAGAATTGTAATGTTAAAATACTTTAAATACTTTCAAAAGTTTTTAAGAAGTTCTTCACAAAAAATAGTTTATCATTAAATAATAATAAAGTTAGTAATTATTTTGTGTTGCTGTCTGTCAATTGATTTGTGTTAGATTTTTTTCTAAAGAATACTGGAATTGAATTTTATTTAATTTTTTTTTTTTTACTGGATTGAGCTTTAAATTTCTCATCAGAGTGGAGGCTGTGAGCTCAAGGAAATTAAATAAATCCAAAGCATGAAAAATACATAAATAAATGAGATTCATTCAAAGCAGGGTAAGACATGTTCCCTTGTACATCAGGTACATAACGAGATCACAGTCTGTGAGTCGAGTTAATTTTCATCCCCCACCCACCATCCCTCCATACTCTTGTCATTTTCAGGGAAAAAGGTGGCACAGCCATATGACAGTAATTAACAACTGACAAAAATATACCCTCCCTTAACATGAGGTGGGAAATCACAAACGCCTGAGTTATTTTCTCATTAATTTACCAGCCCTGCTCGCTTTTACACTCAAAGAAAGAAAATGCCAGTACCTGTAGTAGGCTATGAACTCCGTAAGTCAGTTTGATTTTGTTATTTCTGTTGTTTGATTACATTTATGAACAATTACGATGAAACACATTTTTTTTTTAAACGAAACAAGGTTTGCTTTATGAAGAGCCTTTTACTGAAGAATTGTAAAACCATATTTGGCACATTTTACAGCTTGCATAATTACAACCAAAGAAAATCAGATTCCAAACTCAAAAGCTTGATCTAACCTGAAGCTGAACCAGAAATTTTATTTTTCCACACTGGTCAGGTCATTGCAATCACAACCCAAACTAAAACAAAGACAATAAAAACCACCCAAAATTTGTGACATTTAAATTGATCCTTTGACAGAAAGACACCTTACTGACAAACACAAAGGTGTTTACTGTAAAACACCATGCTACCGTTTTGCCCCTACTTTCTGTAACTCCCCCTTAGGAATCCTACATCAGATTGAGGGGATAGGTGCCATTACGCCTGCATATTTAAAACCACCTAAATGTGTGGAGCAGGTGGCGCACAATGCACTCTTGTTGTTATTTGGTTCGTGCATTCAAGATGGCAGATTTCATAATGCTTTCCAATGGCACATAACAGGAAGAAGCCTCGCAGGACTGCCAAGAACAATTTTACCGGGAGCCAAAGAGGAGCAGCAGGCTGAAGACCGTACCTTTCTCTACAAAAGAGGCAGAGGAAAGAGGATGTCTGGATGCGCAGTGTGGGATAGTACATCTTTTAACGGCCAGGATTGTTAGCTGGATCGGAGATGCTTTTTGTTCATCGGTGAAACACGGTCAATAAAGATTTTTAAAAAGAAAAGGCAAAGTCTTAGTGAGGAATGTGAGGCTTTTTTTCCTACCATTTTAGTCAGTTTATAATTTACAGTTATTGTGAGGTGTCCAAAAAAGGTTAGAAAACAAATAACTGTTAATGCGACTGCTCGTTTTGTGGGATTTTGTGTTCAAATTACCACTTGGTTGTTCTTTGATGCCTCTTAAGTTATTTAGCATGTTTTTTGACTTCAAAATAATCCTTTCAGCTTTTTTAAGTCTGTTATTTCAACTCAAGCTTTATGTATAAATATATTTTACGTAATGTATAAAAGTGTGCACAAAAATCTGTGCATTACAAATCTTATTGAACATACTGAATGCACATGCAAAATAATTTCCCCACCTTTATTCTTCCATTAAATTACTGCAACCATAAACTCACACCTCGTCATCTTCTCGCCAAAAAATAGGCACGTCACACTACAATGAAAAAGAGGAACTTCAGTAAGTATGAAATTTAAGCACTGAAGAAAAAAAAAAGAAAGCAAAGAAAGTCTTGTAGTGCAGTCATGGCATCACTATCAGTAACTACAGTATTTTATTACAAAAATAATTCTCACTTCAACAGAAAAACAAGAAAAAATACTTCTGAAATCATTTTTTTAACATTAGGTGCCAGACAAGTAAAAAAAAACATTTTAAGTCAGCAGCTGCCTACATCATTACAATAAATAAAACGAACTGAATCAAGATACTCAGATTCAAAACATGTAACTAAAACATTTTTTGTGAAAAAATATTAAACTGACAATCTTCTCTCTGACATTTTTTTTTGGAGATGTCTTGTCACTCTGTGGAAGAACTCGGCAGGGATTCGTGTCTCATCCGCCCATTCAAATAAGCCCACAGATGTCAAGAGGACTCCCCCACCAACGCCAAACACACATTCGACCCACCTCCAACACTGTTTGTAATGAAATCTAACACTTGGAAGAGGAGAAGTGGACAGACCACCTGTGCATCCAATTGTTCAGCATTTGCAGACACACAGGAGAGAAAAGAGAGACGATGAAGAGAGGGGAAAATGGACAGAGGAATCAAAGCTGCACAAGAACACACACACATTGATTCACGTGCAAATGCGGAGAAGAAAAAAAATGAAATCACATTAAGAAAATGAGTGGGTCAAGCTTTTTAACTTTATGTATATAATTGGGCTTTTCTAACCTATTTCCTTTTCAAATGTGTTGTGTTTTTATGCACTAAACGAGGATAGTACAATAAACATTTTGAATGATCTCATATTCGATAAAAAAACTAAAATAAAAGATTTTATTGTTTGCACTCCATATTAAATACAAGGTGCACAAACACACAAGAAGGGAACAATGATGTCTTGGAAGCAAAGCTGCAAAGAGAAAAGAAGGTTGAGTTCTGCCAGTAAAGGCACACTAACACACAAACAACACAATCACGGACCCACACAAGCACACACTTGTTTCCTCGTGCTGCTCATCACACAAACAAGAAAGGAACAGATACTACTTAGAAACGAGCCTTGACATTGCTTGTCACACAGTCAGAGGCCTTGATCCGGATTTGCTCACAGGACCTCCTACTCAACAAACACACACAGGATCCTTCAACCGGGGGTTAAAAAAGCTTGGAGCCACGATGGAGGAAAAGGGGGAACCCGGCAACATCTGCAGTCTCCGTTGTTGATAGCGTTGCTGCCAGCTTGGAGTCAGATCACAGGGCTGGAGATGCTGCAGTCTGGGCTCTACCTCTTGGCCAGCTTCCCCCATCCTCAGATCCATACTTCCAAACCTCCTAGCTACCACCTGTTAGTTAATTTGCACCAACGAAAAAGGACACCGTGATACTCTGAAGTTAAACTCCTTGTCTCTTTCTCCTCTTTCTTCTGTGTGGGCATCTTTCATTTTGTCGGTTTCGAAACCCCCCCTCACGGAGGTTCGGTACACCCACAACAGCATTTTTCCAGACTTGGAAAGGTTCAGGGCAATGTTTTTTTTTTCTTTTTCTCCCATCTTTGCCCTGAGTTGCTGCTTTGATGTGAGAAGACTGGAATCACAAATCCTTGTCCATTTACCATCAGCAAGAGTCCCCCAACTCAGGGTTTGGCAGAACCCCATATGGCTAATGATTTGAGATACTTTAATTAGGCCAAAAATTGGTCTAAAGATGAAGTTGCACCCCCAGTCTTCAGTGTTTTCTGTGCTAAAGAGGTAAATAGACTAAATTTCTATGTCACAGAGATTTTCTATCATTTTATGTTTTTCAGCATTTAGTAATTTCCTGCTACAGGGCCACATGTGGGTGTGGCCTGTGTCCTAATGGGCTAAATGCCTCATAACGTGTCAGATGATTATTTAGTGAAAATCTACTGAATTCTGACATCTATGTAAAAATGTTGGATATCAGAAATTGGACCTTTGTGCCAAATCACTAATCTGTCACATGAACTTATTTTCTAGTGTGTTAAATACCTTTTAAATTTCATCTGAAGCTTGGTCAATAAAATTAGTAAGAAAATATGATTTGTATTTTTTTGCTTAGAAATAAAACTAACAAAATTTAGAAAGAACCACCACACCAAATTTTGACTCAGTAGTTGAACAAATAACTGTGGTACAGCCATTTTTGTTTGCCAAGGTGGCTGCCACCTTGAACAGAGTTGATTCTAAAATGTAATCAACCAGTGATTACCAAGAGTTCCTTTAAATTGGAGCAGTGATTCTTGAGATATTTTGCTAATTGACATACGCACACACATAGACATAGAATCCTTTGGCAGTGGGCGATAAGCACTGACACCTCATTTGGTAAATGTAAAATTTAGCGATATGCTGCAAGTCAAGGTTTGAGCTCAACCATCTTACACTCAACTATCTTACACCCATGTGGTTTCCCAGCAATAGATAGCACACTTTTTTGTGTCAACATTGATTTTCCTTCCCCCTCTGCCCTACTCTCCTTTTAATAGACAAGCGGATGCTTCAAAGCCTCCTGTTTGCCCAAAGCAAGCTTGAAATTCTCTCTTTTCAAAGTCCCACTGCTTCTTTGTTGTTACTATCCTCTGTCTCATCTGGTAAGGGAGAGGGAAAGACAAAAACTTCAGAAGGTACCAAAGGTAGTTCATAAAATCCCTCCCATGTAGGTGTATGAAGTTCTGATAGTTGTGTCCGACTTGAAATCGATATGATCCCTCTCCTTAAGCCTGAAAAATGTGTTTGTTCTGCCAACGACAAGGTATTTCCAGACTTTCAATCAAAGAACACAACTCTACAGATTCTGCAACTTTCTCTGCGCCAGGCCCAACAACAATGCAACAACTTTTAAAAAGTGTTCACAGAAGTCTGGAGTTGTTGTTTCTTTCAAGTCTTCTGCTGTCTACTCAATTACAAGTTGTTGTTTCTTTCTTTCTGCCTGGCTGTCGCCCTTCTCTGTCTGTCTCGTACTGTCTCACTCTCCTCTCAGTCTACTGTGAGGTGTTAAAAAGGAACCAAGGGGGGATCTGCGCTCCATTATGCAGGTCTGTTCCTGTGCTTTCTCTTGCCGCCTCTTCGCACCTCATATTGCATTTTTGCCCATTGAGACACACATACACACACACACACACACATCGACACAATCTTTGACACATGAACAGAACTGCACATATGCAGAGGGAATTGAACTTTGGCAGCCTCCGTGCATCTTGTGCCAGGTGTAAGGCTAAGAGGTGCCTAACTTCTTCAGTGTTCCCTCGGGCCATACACGCATGTTGGAAAAGAAAAATGTGGTTGGGAGATGCAGGCATCCATTACATGCTGTGTGGGCGATGGTACTACTGGGTTTTTGTTCTTCTTTGGTCTGTTTCTGCTCTGGATGGAGTTTTGAGTAAGTGGTGAAGGTGTTGCATAAAGCTCTGGGTGTGCAATGATTATTTGTTATTCCAAAGTGAAATTAGCATAATATTTCCTCAAAATTGTACACTTAAAATCGATTTTCAGTCAGCTTATTTTCTGCCATTGATCAAGAATGTAAAAAGTAAAAATTTTACAGTCAGAAATAATCATGATATTTTAGCATTGTGATATTTCTTATTGAATAAATAATATACTAATGCAAACTAAAGGTCTGTCATTTCTTGAAGATTGCATATCTCTTGCTGCCTGTCATGTCAGAATTGTAGACAAACATTATCTCTGCTGAGAAGGGATGGAGTTGTAAAATTTTTTATAAAACCTTGTAAACTACATTATGCAGTCTTATGTAATATTGCCAGATCCCACTAGATGTATTAGTACTGTGCCTAACAGATGACATAAGATAAAAAAAAAAATCTTGTGGCCATGCAACAATAATGCATGGCTACGAGATAATTTTGAGCAGTGTATACAGCATGATGCAGACATTGTTGGTTTCAGATTCGGAATAGCCTACATTGTTTTTATTTTGAACTGTTCAAAGGCAGCTTACCACACACTTATTGTTATTTGGTGTATGTTAATATAAAATGGTTCAAATTTCATAGTAGGCTATTTATGAGATGACAATGAGTGTGTGTACACATGTGTGTGTGTTGGGGAAACAAATGTTTAACATGTTCCTGAATGCAACATAACTCCAACTCCTTCTGCAGCTAAGACATTGTGCCAGATTTGAGTGTTTTAAAAAAAGAAGAAATAAAGCTTTTTGAACAAATACAACTCCAGTTGTCACCTGTGTCTTATAGTTGCAACCAGGGCATGTAAACTATATATATTTGATTTAATCTGGTCGTTTAATTCTGAAAATAAATGAAGAAATATAGAAGAGGATGAACATCATAATTTCTTCTTCTTGCGGTAGAATAGCTACATTTTGCATAACTCCAATATTGTATTGCAAGGCGACGTTGCATATTGAAGCATTAACATTATCTTGTGTGACAACATAATTATTGTGTGGCCACGATATGTTTTTTTTCTTATCCAGTGTCACCATACAGTTACTACCACATCAAACTTTAGCTCAATATCTTAAATTTTTTTGTTTGTTAATGTGGTATATTTGTGGCTGCCTTCTTGAAAGTGGTTGACTCCTAAAACTATTCAATAATGTCCATCCAATGGTTACTTTCTACGAGTTTCATTAAAATTAACACAGAAGTTTATAGGGTATTTTAGTGACATAACAAAGAAACACATGCACACAAACATGCACGACAAGTTATTGGAGAATATTTTTCTGTTGAATATAAATTATGCTGTTTGCCGACCAAAACTCAGAGGGAGGGAAGGAGACAGGTAGGCAGGAGACTCGACTGAGGTGCTGATCACTGGCATCACTTAAAAAATGTTATTGCATCAGTGTTTCAACCATTAAGGCCTTCAAAAGTAGTGAAACATTTAGCGTAATGTGTTTTCTACAGAGATACACTATACACACACTTGATGGTTATGAACTCCTCCTATTAGAGATGGAAAAACAATAAGAAGGCCTTCAACCTATCACCAAAATTATTACAGTGCAACTTATTCAAAATAAAGCTACAGAATAATCAAAGCAACACATTTAGTTTTATATATATATTAGGGGTGCAACAATACATGTACCCGTATCGAACCGTATCGAACAGTGCTTTAGGTTCAATACACC
>JARVJO010000186.1:10505954-10536480 GCA_031762555.1 Cynodonichthys magdalenae | reverse complement strand
AGCTGAAGACGGCAGGATGAAGTAATGACACTGAACACAAGAGGGAGACAAGAGACAAGACTAAACAAAACCTCACATGTGCTCTGTCCTGCCCCCGTCATGTCTGTCCAATTGGAGCAATGACCGTCACCTGCATGGCTTAGTTTATAAGTTATAGTTCACTTGTAAAAAGCACAATTTGAATGCAAACCGCATCAAAGAAAAATAATAAAGTCAGCTATTTGGTCCGGACCAAACAAGTGGACCAAAGGAGTTTCCTGGGGTGAATACACCCTTAAATTAAATTTGCTGAGGAATCTGAAACAGAGTTATTATTTAAACAATCAGGGCAAAAGCTACAGTTAAATAAACAAAAGCTAAAAATTAAATTTAGCAAAACAGCAACTCAAAGCTAAAATCAACAAAATATTAGCTAAAAGCTAAAATAAGCAAACCTGTTGCTAAAAGTTAAAATGAGCAAATCAGCATGTAAAACCATAAAATAGCAAGCAGGTGCATGAGGAAACGTCTTAATTAGCAATTTAACTCAAACCTAAAACTAACAAAAATTAGCAAATAAATCTGAAAGCTAAAGTAGAAAACCTGTAGCCAAAAACTAGACATAGCTACAGTTTCAAAAAACACCTTAAAGCAAATTAACAAACAGGTATGTACGAGTTCAAATTACAAAAACATAAGGTAGAAATAACAATACATTAGTTTCAAGCTAAAATTAGCTTATGAAAAAAGTTGCTAGTTAAAAATTTGTTGCTAAAAGTTAAAATGACCCAAACCATGAATAAAGGCACAGGGGCTCAGTTGACAGAGATGTTGCCTCTTAGTAAGAAGGTCGCTGCCAAATCTGTGCTGGGGGCCTTGCTGATCAGAGTTTTCATTTTCTCTCTATGCGTTTGTGGGTTTTCTCCAGGTAGTCTGGTTTCCTCCCACAGACCAAAAACATGTATGTTAGACTAATAAGTAACTCTAAATTGTATAGGTGTGAATGAGAGAGTGAATGGTTGTTTGTCTCTGTGTCCCTGTGATGGACGACGTGTCCTGGATGTACCCCACCTCTCGCACAGTGACTGCTGCATATAGGCCCCAGTGACCCTTGTGACCCTAAAATGAAGAAGCGGGTAAGATGATAGATGGATGAATAGATGCTAAAACTAACAAACCAGTGAGTAAAAGGTCAAATTTAACAGCACAAATAGTTGTGCACGTTTTTTAAAGTTTGACCCACAGCTAGAACATGAACATTTCTCAAGATGAGATTTTATTCTAAAACACTGAAACAATGTGATGGGTAATAATATTATCAAACTTGCAAGCCTATAGGTTTTTTAAATTCATGAGACTGCTGCTTTGTTGCATCAGTCCAGATGTGTCCTACTGAGACTGTCACTATTTTAAAATCTCAAACAAGAGTTAGGTTTTTAAAAGCTTCCCACGGTGCCGATTGATCCCCGACCCAACTCTCTTCAGGCTTTCCCCTGGTCCATTAAGAACCTTATCACCAGAGGAGTTACAGCATTACCATGTGTGGCCTCAGTTGTTTCTAAAACAGAAAGTGCCCAGTCAGGTTTAAGTGTGCAGTTTCTCCACAAACCCCTGCTGAGCTTCGACTTTAACCCTGCTTCCTGCTGCTTGTGGCTCATTGGCTAAATACCCTGGGTCAGACCTTTACAAGCTCTCAGCTTTCAGACCTGGAAGCCCTGCGTCGTATCTTGTCCAGAATTTTTACATTACAGGTTGTAGTAGCACAGAAGGCTTTATACGATTTATACAAAGCTTTAAGCTTCCTTGGTAGAAGAATGAATGAATGAATGAATGAATAAACAAATAAAATCATTTCATAGCATAACTTTCTTTTCACAATCTTTAGAAAATAATTAATCAAGAATGCATATGCTGCAACAGTAAGGATAGTGTATATATACTTATTGCATTATACATAGGGATATACCATTTCTGTCATGATTTGTGTTTTAGTGTTCACTTTTTTATTTTGACGTTAATTTTTGTTTATCTCATGCTTAGTTTCTGTATTTGTGCCTCCCTGTGTTTTCCTGTGCTTTTAGTAAGACTTCTCTCCCTGCTTCTGCCCCTCCCACTTAAACCTGTTCCCTGGTGTCAATAGGCCATATGTTTCCAATCATTTACATCATCCCCAGTCTATTTAGACTTTCAGTCTTCACCTTACCTTCAGTCTGGCATTGTGTGCTTCATGCCCTGTCTGGTTATCCATCTGTGTTTCTCGACTTTCTCTTTTCAATAAAAAAAAAACATTTGTGCTAAGACGTCTTCCTTCCCTTATTAAATCATTTTCTGTAGTTTTCCTCAAGCTCACAGTGTTTGGTCTACATTCTTGGGACCACCTTGCCGCAAAATTATGACAGTTTCTGTTATACTATTTTTGTTTTATTATGAGTTATTTGTACAAACACATGTTGAGACAAATATTATTGTGGTTTAATCTGTCACTGAAATAAAAGACATGTCATGTCAGTTTCAGCACCAAGATCATGTAGTAATTGCATGTGAGATCTTGCATAATTTTGTGGCACTCAGACTTGGTGTTGTGAGTTGATATCAGCTACTACCACACTTAAATTTAGCTCAATTTCTGTCATATTGAGTTATATCCACTAATATATTTGCTAAGGTTGATTAGCCAGTCTTGTATTGGGTTGACTCCAAAAGTTAATGAGTTGTAGATGAAAAATCATGGATTACTTTTTAAGGGTTTTATTAAACTCTATCCAGCAGATCATGAGATATTTTGCTAACAGATAGACAGAGACAAACAAATACAAACATCTACATTACACTGAGGATCTTTCTCCAGACATTTTTATCAGAGGACTGGGACCATCAGGCTCCTTCATTGAGGCTACAACCAGTGGAAGCCAGAGTTCCACACCACATCAGGTAAACTAGTTGTATTAACAGTAATATTAAAAACTTAATAGAAATAAAGTTAATAGTATGTTAAAAGTTAAAGTTAAAGTTATAATAATGTAAATGTAGGTGTGGATGTGGATGTAGAGGATATCTGTCTCAGTCCTAGGTCCACGGATGCTCTGAATGCTGCTCACTGCATTCACATTTTAACTGCACATATCTCAACCACAGAAAATCAACAGGTTAAACAAAGGTGAATTATTTTAACTTTATTTAATGAATTGTATTAACTTTATTTCTATTAAGTTTATTATACTACTGTTAATACGACTATTTTACCAGATGTGGCGTGAAACTCTGGCTTCCACTGGTTGTGGTCTCATTGATAGATCCTGATGGTCCCAGTCCTCTGATACAAAGGTATGGAGGTTCTCAGTGGGTCCACAAATTCAGGTCCATATTGAATAGAGGTAAATTTAAAAAAAGAACAGTTATAATATCACACCTTCACAGCCAGCAGAGTCTCAAAATAATCAGACAGCATCCTTTTTTCTGCACATTTTGGTCACTGAAATCGGAAGTAGTTTGGTAATAAAATAGTTTGACTTGGTTAAGCACAGTTTCACTTTGATTTGATTTAGTTCTGACAAGGCTTTAAAAATGTAGCCAACAAGGTCTTCAAAAATAAAACAAATTAAACAGGCACAGGTCAGAAAGCTTTTTAAACTCACAGTTAACACAAATTAAGTTTTTGTTTTTTGCAAGCAGTTCTGAATAAACTTCGACCGAACACAAAACATGAGACTCTTTTTTTTTTCTCTTTTTTATCGTCATGCTAACGCCATTCTAACAACAACAATCAACAAAGCTCTATTTCTATCTCTATCGGCATAGAAAACATGTGAATTATGTGAATCGATTGTTTGGTACACCCCTACAAACGTAAGAGTTTTACTTACAGTTGTCTGGGAGTTTGATGGTAGTCAACTCAAGTCCCTCTACTGGCCCGGTCAGAGCACTTCCGTTATGTGTTTTTGAACTCGCATCATTTTTTAACATGCTGCACATTTGCACCTGTCGGCCATCGTAGTTAAGTGCCAGGAGGACTGTGACCAGTTATACATTAGGGAAACAAAGCAGCCACTGTTCAAAGGAATGGGCAAACACAGAAGAAAAACATCATCAAGCCAGGACTCTGCAGTCCATCTACAGACCAGTGGTCAAACTTTCAGGGATGAAGAGGTTTTCATCCTTGATAGAGAGAAACGTTGGTTTGAGAAAAGAGTAAAGAAAGATATTTTTGTGGAAAAAAAAACATCCATCATTAAACAGGGGAGGTCTTTGTATTTGTCCCCTCTTACAATGCTGTTATTGCAAGTATGACTCAGCTCCATGTGCACCCCAATGATAGTCAGGTGGTTAGTGCACATGATCCTCTATGAACAATAGGTGATGATCAAGACAGTAACGATCTATTGTTTGGCTGATGGTCCTCTCTTCATGTGACCAACCTGTTTGTCCACCATGTGGAGGCAGTGATTATAAGGCTGAGTTCACCAGAAACTCCTCAGACTGAAGAAGTCTCTTGGAGGAGAGACGAAACATTTCTCCACTGCACAGATCTTTTCCAGAGGACCTACTTATTTTTTTACATACATACATACATACTGTACATACATACATACATACATACATACATACATACATACATACATACATACATACATACATACATACATACTATTATACGAAAATGCAAAATTTGTTGCAAAGAATAATGCAAACATTTTTTGTGTTGTTGTAATTTTATTTTTAATGTTTTAAAAATATATATATACTGTATAACGTTGATTTTTTTTCCATGTCTTTCAGCAATATTTCTATTAAGTTAATTGTTAAGGTTTAAAAATAAAAGAACTGAACTCACCATATGTTTACATTGTCATACATTTTTACTCTTCTGTTTAATTTTAAACTTTATATCTTGTCTGTTTTGTGCTTTGTAATTATTAATAAAAACACCATCTTAATGTTAGGGGTTTTTAGATTTTTTCTCCTTGAAGTTTTCTTCTTTTTTTCATTTAAAAGCATATTTAGGTATAAAAATCCAGAAATAGAGATGCACTGTTTATTATGTGTTCATTTCCAACAGTTTTTACCCCTCATCTTTGCACATTTCAGTGTCATATTCCTCTCAGGCCATAAAACGCAGCGTTGAACCAGTTATTTTACACCATTTTTTATATGACAGGCTTTATTGTGCATTATGTTGTAGCTCATTCCTCAGCGCCGTGCAACAGCTAGCTGGTGTGTAATTACAGCTTGTAGCAAGCAGCGAGACGGAGCGATACATGAATGAGAATCTGTTGGAGGACTTGATTTATGTAGCCTTGCTGTATCAGGAGTCCAGATCTTCCTGTTCACCTTAGCTCTGGGCTGTGGCATACATGCTGGTGATTACTGAGGGAAAGAAACTTTCCTCGATCAGAGTTAAACTGAAAGCCAGTCCCCCCTCCTGTCCATCTTTGTATCTCCTGAACAGTGTTTAGCGTCTTGATTTAAATTGTATGCAGCATGTCAGCATTTTTAGGAATATAATTACAGAAAAAAAAATCAGACCAATAGTCATATTTATATTATTGAAAAAAGAAAAAAAATCATAATGGACAAATTTGAACTATAGGCCATTACTCAGTGATGTAAAACACGTAACATATGGCTCATTTCATAGATCCTAATTAGATCAAAAACACAAGCAGACCTTGCCTCAATTCTAATATGGATTTTAAGGGTGTCAGTTTAAATGCAATAAAGTACATTTGTTACTTTTCTGTTGGTTTATTTATTTGTTTGGCTTTTTTTTTCAGTTTTTTTATTTTTCAGCATTTTGAAAAAAATTAAACAAAAAAACATCAAGACATACATCTAAACTGTAAATATTGTGCTGTGAACATTTAGTAGCAGCACATTATACAGTAAAGACAGAATTTGCAAAGAAAGACAAAAAATCAATGGAATTTTCCAGTAAACAACGGATTTCACCCAAACCCAGCCCTGTTTGGAGTTCTGTAGCTCAGATTTACTTTATAGTATAAATATCTTTTGAAACTTCCAAGTTGGACTTTACATAACTGATTTGGTATTTTGATATATTTTGTGGTTATTTCACTGTTACAGTTTAGTGTGATGATTTTATCACTAAATCAACTTAGAGAGTGATGATGCCCCACACTAAATTTGGAACTTTCTAAACTATCAAAGATTTTAAAAACTCTTATTTTTCTCACAAACTTTTCTTATACAGTTTCTGCATCAAAATGCAGATATTTTTGGTTTCTTTCACCCACTGTGTTTCTGACTGCTGCAGGGCCAATTCGTTTTTTTTTTCCTCAACCCCCCAGAGTGTGGAGTGTGCAAACCCACTTTGGACTTCCATTCTATCGATGCTCAGAAATTTCTCTTCAAACTTTTATGCAAATATATATTATGCAAATTTGTGTCATACCTCCTAGAAAAGCAACAAAAATGATATAGAACACATACAATTACATGTTCAACTATTAAATGCTTCTGACACCAACAGTTCAAGATTTATTTTGTTGAAATTTAAAGTTTTCCATAGAGTGACTTTTTCGGCATTACTTTCTACTTGATACATGCCAAGATGTACAGATTGTCTGTAAATTAAACAGATTTTCCCCATACAGATATTTTTTCAAAAAACTTTCCTTTATATTAATTTCTTATTGTGGTCATTTTATTTTATCTTATTTTATTCTAATTTAAGATCCTTCCTGCCCACAGCCATCACCATCTACAATTACTGTTTAGTTAAATGAGTTACAACAACATCTTATTTCCCTCTGGGATCAATAAAGTGTTTTTGAATTAGTATTTTCCACCTCACCCCACCCTGTGAGAGTACTACAAATTTATTTTGGAAACTTGTGGATTTATTGGGGTTAAGATAATTGACTGAGTTTCCATCTACCTGGTTTTTCGGAGACTTTCAAAAGTTGACGGGCATGGTCGTGTTGTTGCCATGGTGACCCAGCAGCTTTAACATTTTTTGTATCTGCTTACACTTTTTTTACTTTGTACATTAATACAAAATCAGCATAGGTTTTAACAAAACAAACTCCAAACAACAAAAGTTGTTGGAAGGTGGGAATTTGGTCAGCTGTATTTGCAACATTCATCATTTTTTAAGTGCTTCCTAGTTTTTATTACTTCCTGCTTATAACTGACTTTTCTAGTCATTAAAATCTAATATTCTTTCAACTCTGAGTTTACTGAAGAAATGTGACAATTATTTTTTAAACTGCTGGTTCAAACAGACCAAATAAACCCCACCAGAAGCTAGATGTGTGTGCATGCATCTCCACACTAATTTCTAGTCTGAACAGGATGTTTCCAATTTAACACAATCTCCCTTCTCCTAATATGTTTCTCTTCATAATTGAAGTATGATGACGATGCCATAAGCTGAAAACGCAGCACAGCTGTGTGGCAGCTCGCTCGGCTGGAGATGAATCAGTGTGTTTAACTGTTCGTCCTTGCAGTACCTTCGCCACATCAGAACAACTCAAGTGCATCGGTCCAATATGGCGTCATCTGCTCAGCCCTTGGCACAGGTGCAGCACAGGATAGGCAGTGGAGTTTACAAATGCACTCATATGCTTTAGAAAAATATGTAAGTTAATTTACAAATCATTTAATAAGGTATGTCAAACCTTACTGGGCTGGTTTTGTTTGAATCAAACTAATTAAAGTCCATCCAACCAGTGTTTAATTTATTAAGTTTTTTATGTCTTTTAGGTATTTTATTTTTAAGCATAATTTCCAGCATGGACATCTTTCCAAAAGAAATTCAATCCAGACAACTGATATGGTGTCCATGCAAGTTTCTTCCCAGTGGTGTGGAAGGAACACTGTTTGGAAAAATATTGGTAAATTATGCAGTAAATTGTGAAAAAAACAACACAAACCAAGAACCTGAAACGGAGACGTTTGCCTCTGGCTGTGGCATCACACCTCCAGTTCAGGGTACTTTGAAACACTCATTTGTGCTCATTTCGCTGAAGAAATGGGCGTTTTCTCCCGCAAAATATTGAGTACAGTAAGAATGTGTTAATTTTTAACTCACACAGTTAAATAAATTTTGCCTGTTCACTTTGGGATCAGCATTTTGTGACTATGCAAAAGTTCTATTTGTTTTAACTTTGTATCTACATGGAAACAATATTTTTAGATACCTTTAAATGGTATTTAAAAAAACCCCCACAGCTGTTGCAGTCGTATTGCTTTATTGAAATATAATCAATATTAAATAGAAGGATATTGGATTTCAATAAGCAATCATAAAAAAGTCTTCTATTTTGTCTTTGAATGATTTTCTAATACTTAGTATAAGTCTGACTGCCATTACAGCTGCAGCAACCATATAATTCTGTAGTCACCAGCTGTTAAAAAGAAACAGCGGTATGACCAGCGTCCAGCTCAGCAGCCTTTACTGATGACTTTTCAGATCCTAATTGGCGATGTGTCATCTTTGCCGTTTTGTGAAAACAGAGATTAAAATGTATTTGTCGCTCGCTTCGCCCTTTAAGTCGGCCACAGTTTCCACAAATCACTCGAGGCCATAAGACCTTAACAGACCACGAGCTGGACATCAAACACAGCCTTTGGACTGACCTTTGATAGTCTCCGAGGGCATGTTTGATGGGTTATTTTAAATTGTCTGCCACGTAGAGAGAATTCTTTATGATCTAGTTTGATGTAGGTGGTGGACCAAAGGAGCTGAAGTCTAGTCTAAGCAGCTGGAAGACAATTTTATGACCTTGTCCGCTTAAGCAAATCATTCACACAAATGAAAATTGCCTCTTAGCAGTTGTTTAATGCAGGTAAAAAAAAATGTTATCTTCTCTCATGTTTATATGAGTAAATAAAGTGCTTCTTCAATTCACTTAAAGGTCTATATGAAAGTGTACAAATCAATATTTTAGTCTTGGATTTTTTCAGTCAATATATAAAACCATCTGCAATGAAAGTATGTGTCAATGCTTAAATGCTAAAGTTTTAAACAAAGATGTCAGGCTGTCTTTTAGATGGAACTCTTTCCTATCTTTACTTGTGAGAGATTTAGCTTCTTTAAAATGTTCTTTTTAAACTCACTCCTCTTACTAACCTGTTGCCAATTAACCAAATTAGTTTCTAAATGCTCCTCCAGCTGTTTTTTATTCAGACCACTTATTTTTACAGCTTTCTGTTGCCTCTGTCCCAAATGTTCTGCTGCCATAAAAGTTGTGATTACTTTGTTTATCAAAAAACGTGGAACAATTTCTTAGTTTTAACATTTGATACGTTTATCATAATGCTTCAAATATTAAATAAAACTACACATAAATATGTCCACTTATTTTGCTCTCAGCTGTAACACCATCATTGTGAAGCAACCTCTAATTACATACACTTCATGGATTTCTGAACTTCTTGTTTAAGACTTTTCCAAGTGCAACAATTAAAGTATCACCTGACTTACCTCAGTTGCCATCACCACATGAATAAAAATGACTCCCTATTGATTTTCAATGGTCTTTTCAGTATGAGAGCCATTTAAAACAGGGCCCCGTTAACCGACCGCATCACCCACTGTCCCCACAGTGCTGCGGGGAATTCACATGACTCGATTGTTTAGACAAAGGTGAAATGTTTATTCCTATTACCCAGCTTCTCCACAAGATGCAGTATTGACCTGCAGGAATGTCTGATCGGCTATCACAAATTACAGCTTCTGTGTGGATGCCGCTGTGCTCCGATGCTGCCGAGGCATCAGCGAGCCATGCGAGGGGACATGCAAACACAACCCGCCATAGAAAGAGGAAGAAAAAAAAAATCAATGTGGTGTAGTCAGATGTTAGGTAAGTTGTCCCCAACGTTTGCTTTAGGGACAGTCACAGTAGCTTAATAAGACCCCGAGCATTTCCAATCAATGAGAGCATTCTATTTCCCTGTTTTCAAATCAATAGAGATGCTTGATGTAACACTGCTGACTTCTTGAGTGGTGTCTTCATTGCTGGGTTCTACTACAGTTGGTGTTCCTTACTTTGATTTTGATTGCACTTTTTTCTCTTTTTTTTCTTGAAGTACCTAAATAACAGTCATGACCAGAAGAATCATCCGATACTTACATAACTTGGAATCACATCAAGTTGCAGTGATAACAAAGCTGAAGTGAAGCCATTATTGTCAAAATAAAAACACAAGTTAAACCTTTAGGAGACAAATGATTTTTATACAGCTATGTGAACTAGTATGTCCGTCATAAACTGTCACAGGCATGTGTTTGCAGATTTAAGATGTTCTAAATGTCATAAGATCTAGTGTTTCTGTCTTTCACCTCCACCTCTTCCCATAATTCTCTTCTGCCCAACCTTGTCATATTGATGAGCCCCCCACCCCTCACCGAGTCCCCTGCACTACCAGGTATGACTAACTGCTATCTTGCTCCCGTGACTCTTTTGTCATTTATCTTGCTCCGCTATGCCGACTGGCTGACTGCACAGCACGACAGCATGCAGTGACAATAATTTGCACTGATCGTACCCCTCTGCCTACCCTGCTGTTACAAATGGCAATCGATTATCATGCAGGAGTACTATTGACTGTCCAACACTAGGATGTTTGAGTGTGTGGTGAAGGAAAGGTTTGTGTTGAAGTGCAGCAGTGCTTTTTGCAATTTTTTTTTCTTAATTTTGCAGTTACACATCAGAGACTCTGTTATGAATTGATCTAATATTTGTAATATGTCTGCTGAACTGTATATGCTCAGTGAGAGAGGTGCTTCCTGCATAAAATTTGATGCGTATTGCTTGTTAAAGCGTGTAATACATAAGAGAGTCAGTTAGTTAAAATTTTAATGTGGAACACTCTTACCAATCCTGATTCATGAAAACCCATGATAATAAACCTGAACCTGAACATCATGTGCATTTTTTAACACTACTGCACATTGGAACAGGGTACCGATTTGAATGAAGATATTTTAATACTAGACAAATTTGAGTTTGTGGATTGTTTTTGTTACAAGCGTATCTTTAGATTTGTTAGGTGACTACAATTTTTTTTAAATGCAAAGACTCTGCTGTACTAATGATATTAAATAAAGTTTGCAACCATAGTTGAAACACACCCCAGAAAGTTCTGTGATGACCACTTCTAGGAATACATCAGAGATTTTATCAATTTACAGTGGTTGTTACTGGATTCTATGTGCAAAAACCAGAAAGTATGCAATAGTATTTAAAACACAAGTGAAGCCGTGTCAGTTCAGGACTTAGTGTGAGCAATGTGAATGTTTTCTTCTTGCTGAAGTTGAAATGTACTTTTACATCCTGATGTTCTCTGTGCAGGAATATTGGTTTGCAGACGGTCCTTCTCAGCACAAATGACACATTGCAGACAATTTATGTCTTTGTTTTGTTGTAGTTTAAATTCTTTTTGGCCGTAAATCCATCACTGCATACAATCTAGACTAAAGCTGTTAAATCCTGGTCCTTGAGGACCACCAAAGTTATTCTTTAGTTTATTTTGAACTTGCAAAGCTATGTCTACACCCAGACATAAGTCGGGCAGGTTAAAAGCCTATCATCATGGGGGAGAAGCTGTTGTTTTTAGCTTTTTGTTCAAAAGCCCTTTTTTATGTTCACATATATTAATGTTGGATTTACAAGTGATTAAGAGTAAAGTGACATTCAGGTGCATAAAAGTAAAAAATAATCCATCCTGTTCAAAATCTTGCAGGATCTGGCAATCAAATAAGAGTTCAAATAAGATTTTGCGGGAAAAAAAAAACAGGAGAAGATGAGACGGGATGAATGACTTTATTTGTACTATATTTAGGCCCAAGCAGCAAAAACGCTGCAAAGGCCTATTGTAATTCTTATGTTTTTTTGTTTGTCTTTTTCCACGAAAATAATTGCCAATTTGGAGTCCTAAACACTTCACCAAACTTTACCTAAACTTGTCCCCCTGCTCAAATTTACGTATTCCATTGGAATTTTCAATGAGCGTGCCCAAACGGCTTCACAGCACCACCTGAAAGTCTCTTGGAGGTATGCTCTAAAACCAACAGGAAGTCAGGCATTTTGGGTCAAATGCTAATTTTTGGCTGTTTTTTATTTGTGGTCATGTCGAACTTTAACAAACTCCTAGGGATTTCGACCTATTGGCTTCAAACTTGGTCAGTGACATGGGGGATTAAAAGTTATCAAAATCGTGAGTTTTCATGCGTCTTTAAGAAGTGTGGCCAGGCCTCAAAGTTGGCTTTCTTGCCAACATTTTCAAAATGCTATAAATTTCACATAGAAAGTCCAAATTACACCAAACTCTCTATAAGTCATCCATGTCTCATTTATAAAGCTTGCATAGGCACAAATCAAGCCCAGAAACTTGCGTACGCCACTTTTCACTCAAATGTTGTGATTTTTAAAATCCAAACTTGATGTGAAAATGTGCGGTCCCTCACGCAAGCTCTGACCCATGCGTACGCTCATTTTGAAGATGGGAAGCTGGCGACACAGATGGTGAAGTGAGGATTTATAGCTAGACTGCATTATAATCACTCTCAGATATTTAACTTCACTCCATAATAAAGCAAGGAAGGAGGAAACGGGGTGGAAATGGTGGAGGGTGAACTTTTTTCTAGCTGAAAAACGGGGCATTGATTGGGTTATTCATATTATTTATTGTTTTTGTAGCCTCCTCTGATAAAAAAAATTGAGTCTGAGTTTTTGAATAGATCCACGAGATTGCTCTTAACGTCTGTTTTCATGCAAAATGAGGGAAAATCGGCGTAAATTACAGACAATCTGTTGATGTCAGCAGTTGTCAGCACCTGTCATCCTCCAGATGCATGACGGAGCGCATGCCTGAGCCGGCCAATTGCTTTTTGTGACATTGATCAGCTGACTAATTTAAATACACCTTAACATTCATGAGGTACTTTGCATTGACTGTTTATGGTTGAGTGTGGGCGTGTAGAAGGCAGAACCTGAGGCAGGACCTTGGACAAACTCTGAGGTGCAGCTGTGATCTATGAAGGAAAATTTCTTAAAGGTGTGAGTGCACACGGTTTTTATAAATCTGACTTCCTTTTGGCATATGCCTTTTTTGCCTTTTGGCCGTACGTTAACTTTAAGTCAGATTTCCACGCAATACTTTATAAATGAGACCCCAGGACTTTTCACTGGAAGGCCCGACTTGGCAAAGTCAGGCGTCACACAGTTGAATTACGTTTGGCTCTAAAATCCACATATTTCATCTGATCTCAACCAAATCACCTGTGATTGATCCTAATCTGCCCCCCCCCTTCAACAGGAATGCAGTGTAACATTTGGTGGGAATGGCCTAATTACTCCATAGCCTCCCTTACAATATTTAAAAAAATCAGCTCCAAGCCATGCTTTGATTGACAGTTAGGAAATTTGGTTCACATGTGTAATGTATCAGGACGTACAAAAAAAGTCTCTTAAAACCATGGTCCAAACATGACAGGAAGTTGGCCATCTTGGATCAAAGCTGCCATTTTGTCTCTTTTTATTGTACAGGTATCTGGGCGAACCCCTCCTACTGATTTTAACTTATAGACTTCAAATTCACTCAGCACAGTCTTGAGGCACTGGAGATCAAACGATAGTAAAAGATTTTTGCTGCGAAAAATCACGTGGGCGTGGCCAAGCCTCAGAAACTGATCATTCATCATAAAACATCAAGGTTAAATACATACAAGACCACAGCTGCATGATAATTTTTGTGTATCATACCAGACCAGCACTCACCCATTTACATGGTCGTTTAATGACATCACCTTAGCCCCACCCCCTTACAACAGGAAGTCACTTATTTAACTGCTGGATGTCTTATTTTTACACTGTGAGTCACACAAATTTCTACCTGTGTCTGGTGACACAACTAGTTGATGCTGCATGCTTATCTCAACACTGACTGTTGTCTGGATTGTGTGGGTGTGACCAAATGGCGAATGATGATGCCATTTGCATAAGATTGGCTCTACATCACACATACATGACCCAATTTGTTTCAAACTGGAAATCTATGACCTTTGTTAACCTCTGAAGAGGCATATTACTTTGGAATTTGACATAACTGTGCCCCCCAGAATAGATCAACAATTATAGCTCATTGACACATCATCCAATCTGCACCAAATTTTGTGTGTCATCAGGGAGCACTGCTCATGAAACCAGAAGGACCTAGGGCACGATGTAGCAAAATTACATGTCAGCCATTTTTAATGTTATAGCCACAGCCTGATATAGGGGTCACATGTGATGTTTAAAACTGACAAGTCGGCCATTTTAGATTTTGGGGGCTAGCTTGACCCAGGGGGCATGTTTGATTTTTAAAATAGCAAAGTCGTCCATTATGGACTCAGAGGAGAAATTTAATTTGTTGACTCATCCAGCTTCTCCTTATCCAATGGTTGCCACATAGCCATAGCAGCGCTAAGCGTAAGTTTTTTTTTTTTTTTACAAAGATAGCATCTGGACCTGGTTTTGATCGATTTTGAGGGGTTTTTGGTCCCCCAGGACGCTCCTTGACTGGTTTTACCCCATTTTGAGGAGTTTTTTGCAGTTTTGAGGAGTCTTCGACCCTCCAGGGCCCTTTTACCTGGTGTTTTGTGGTTGTTGGAGGTTTTGAGGGGTCTTTGGTCCTCCTAAGCCCCTTTTACCTACTTTTTGGCGTTTCTAAAGGTTTGTCGACTCTCCTAGGCCCTTCTACTGTTTTTTTGGAGGTTCTGAGGAGTTTTTGGCCATCCTAGGCCCCTATCGCCTAGTCTTTGGAGGTTTCGAGGGATTTCAGATCCTCCTATAACCCTTTTACCTAGTTAACTAGAGGGATTTTTGGCCCTTCTAGACCCTTCTAACTGGTCGTTGGAGGTTCTGGTGGGTTTTTGGTCCTCCTAGAGCCCTTTCCTGGTTCTTAGAAGTTTTGAGGGGTTTTTGGCCCTCCCAAGTCCTTTTACCTGTTTTTGGTGGTTTTTGGAAGTTCTAAGGGCTTTATGGCACTCCTAGACCCCTTTTGGCTAATTTAAGCCAGTTCTCAGTACTTTTTGCCAAATTTGGTGCAGCATTGCTTAAAGTGGTAACCGCTGATGAGAAAAATGGAGAAAAGCTGGAGAAACAGATCTTGACTAGGGAACATATATTGACAGAACACTATGGAGCAAATCTGTAATAGGCTGCTTAACCCTAAGACTGCGGTTGTTGTGACTCGGCACTATACGAATAAACTGAATTGAAATTATTTTACCATTTTAAATTCCAAACAGCGTAATCCTAAAAAGAGCATTGTTTGCAGCTTTTCTGTTAGACAAGCCATTTTCTACAGGAAAAAAAATGTACAAACTGCTTTTTATGAGGAGAAAAGTTTAAGAAATTTTCCCTTTTAGATGTGGTGTGAATGGTTCTTAGCAACAGGTGGAGAAAGGAGGGTAGCTGCTTTTCTTTATTATCTTGGAGTAAAAAAGATCTGCATGTTTTCTGACATGAAAACAAATATTAAATTTCAAGAACAACACAAGATTAAGGTGTTTTTTTATTATTTTCATTGATTATTAATATTTTCACTGATGATTATTATTTTTTTTATTATGAGGCATGTTTAAGTCACAGGTTTAACTCCCCCGCCATGGCCACATGTCGTGGTGTCCTTGAGCAAGACACCTAACCCCCAACTGCTCCCCGGGCACTTACATAGCTGCCCACTGCTCCACTTAGGTGTTTCTCATGTGTGATGGGTCAAATGCAGAGTACAAATTTCATTCTTGCATGGGAACATGCATTGATGACAAATAAAGCACCTTTACTTTTACCTTTTATTATTTTTAGATATTGAAATTGAGATGCAGTGAAGCTGATGAATATTTCCAGATTTTATCCATTATCCTTCACATTTTTATCAATGATTGTAGCACAGAATCATAAATTTTGACCTAATTCTGGCTGATGTAAAATATTAAGGGCAGAAGGTTGAACCCTTATTAGTATTTAATCTTCCTGTTAAATAGTCCAATTAGCAGGAGAAATTAATTCAAATTATAAAGGATTTTTTTGGTAATGTGGTCTGTTTTGATTACTGATGGACTATTTCCATTAAGTGATGAACATTTAGCTGAACATGGATAATAAACATGAACAATTTGTAAAAACACTTATATACTTATATACAAAACTATGAAGTAGAAAATATCTGTCTTACATTTGATGTATTTAATTCTTGGAAAAGCATTTTGATCAGCTAGATAATCCAGTGGTCTAATTTCAAGTCCTCCTACCTTTAATTACATGCATGGTGAGGGATAATAAACAGTGAGTAAAAGAGCCTGTAGTCTTTAAATCTCATCATTAAAGCGTTTGCTACTTATGTCTGTTCTCAATGAAATCCTGGTGACTTTTAGGCCTTTGCCCCAAATTGTCTACTGTATAGCTCTACTGTATTTATTTACTTCACCAGCAGTGCGACTTGAACATTGGTACCCCACAAATAGAGTGCGTATAATATTGATGACCAGGATATGTGCCGTTTAATCAGCACTATCGACCCGCTCGGCACTGTTGCCTTGTGCAGCCAGGGTGGAGCAGCTCTTAAAACAAGAGGGAGCGTTTGATTCCTCTGTTGGAGCTACATTAACGGTGCCCAGGCCCTCCCCCCTTGTCGCTTTTCTCTCCACCTCTCCTGTTACTGCATTGTGCTCTCGCTCAATCAATACTTGCAGCAATTGCTCAAATTAAAAGGAAAAAATAGGTTTGCTGAATCCTCACCCTGTGGCTTCCTGTGGACCCCTGGCAGCCGCTGTGGATCGCAGAGCACTTACAGGAAGTGGGGGGGAAAGGTGTTTGAAGGGCTGATTGATGGGCTGTCTCAGCAAGGCGCTCACCCACTCAGACTCCACCAGGCCGCCAACTTCATCTTTGTCTGAGACTCTGTTCTTTCACAGTAAAAACGTACAGCAGTTTCCATTTTACAAAACATCCATTTGAATTTTGTCAATTGATTAGACTCACCTTGTCTGTCATCTTTTATAATGAGCCCACTTTGTTACTGCTGTTTTACATCTGCAGGTTTACAGGCACAGTGTCAGTGTTTGGACAGTTTTGATATGACAGAAACATTTCGTTTTCCGCTATTTTCTTTTCCAACCCTGTCTTTTACCTAGTAATCACTCTGCGAATACCTTTTGAAGTTGGTGGAAGTTCAAAGCTTGTGCCAGCAAGGTTGTGGAAGACAAACCCTTCGCATTCCAGCCGTTTTATGTAATTGGGGCTGTCTACCATTGAGGGTGAGCTGAAGGAATAAGACCTTTATTAGTACAATCACGGGCAGGTTCGGCTTACCAGCAGTTATGTGTTCCAGAAACCACAAGCACAGATGTATGTGCATCAAATGGACAGTATAAAATCACCAATGGGTGGGTGTTTGGCTGAGGAATGCAATTACCCTGGTATGAAGACAGCTACATACATAGAAAACACATTTGGTGAAAAAAAGGTGAGCTGTTTTTTTTTTCTTTTTTGTGTGTGTCCTACGAAACTTTTTTTTTTTTGATGAATGGGAATCAAAATGTAACTAGATAAGCCCAAGCAGACACAAACTGTTTACAATGTAATGTCAGGTTACATTAAAAATGGCTTTGGAAACTCTGTACCATGAAGTAGTTTGGCAGACCTGTTTTGGTTCAATTTAGTTTTCGTCTGCAATGAACCAACCTTTACATATATAGGTAACATTTAGAATCTTTTTAATATAATTTACAGTGCAGTTTTTAGCTTCTCACTTTGTTTATTACTGACATACGTTTGAGAATAAAGTGACCACAAAGCACAATTATTTGAATGTGACCAAGTTTTTTTTACCTGGATTATCTAAGTATTGTCATGTGACCCTTTATGTTCCCCCAAAAACGTTCTCCATGGCAAAACATGATGTTTGCACTGATTTATCACAAGAGAAAAGTTTCAATATGAAAAAGTGGGAGAAAAAGTTTAAAATGTTATTTTCTATGCCCCCACTGTCTTCTACCTAATGATCATAAACGGCTGGTGAAAAAGCAAAAAACAGATAACATTGTCAACTTAATGAAACAATATCTAAAACAACAAAGGTGTGGTGAAAATAAGTGAACAAGAAAATGTGTTGCAAGAATTTGAATGTATTCAGAGATAGAGATCAATGCTAATAAAACAAATCTTCAGTTTCAATTCTACAGTAAAATATACTTTTTTTTACTTAAACTTTTGTAAATTACTTACTTTTCCTTCACACATTTGTAAAAATAATTGTAAGCTAGATCCTGGTTCAGAAATAACATGCCTTTGGCTGATTTTATATTTTATCTTTCTTTGAAAATTTGAATTACTTTGTGCACGTCGTACCTATATAGAAAATATGCAAATATTTTTAATGCGTACTCATGTGGTATGACACTGATCCAATATATTGCATGTTCCAACCTGAAGCATCAACTTTTTTTTTTTGTTTAATTTTTTTTTCAGACTGAAATTTATGCACCAGTACTTGCCTCCTTTCCTTCTCCCAGTATTCAGTAATGTGCATAAACCTTTAAAGACCTTTTATACCACCATTCTTCTTTTCCAAGGGCCTTCAACAGATTGTCATTCATATATTCTACATGTGACACCCTGCAACTTTGTAACAAAGCTCACTCTCAGTCCTGCAAACCAGCATCCGGTGGGGAGGGGAAGCATCACGAGTCAAAAGGCCCAGTCCCTAACCCTCATAAATTGCATGTAACTTGATTACAATGAGACGATTATACCTTATTAGCAAGGATATTATGGCGTCCTCTTTCTGAGTTTCACATCTGTGACTGAATGTTAGCACTTCCTTTTTTTTTCCCAGTGTGCATGTGTGACCTGCTAGCCATTACTGCAGCTGAAGAAAGAGATGTGTGTGTCTGTGTACTTGTTTCTGCAACAGAGTGAGAACCATTTTAGGTTTTCAACCAACTAAGTGAGGTCATTTTTGAGAAGTGAGGACATTTTCCCAGTCCTCACTTTTTTTGCAGCTCTGCTGCGTTCTACTAGTTAGGTTTAACGGTATGGTGTGAATTATGTTTTGGTTAAGGTTAGGGTTAGGCATAGGCTAGTAAGGGTTATTGTAAGGGAAAATGTCTGGGTTAGGCATAAATACAGTTACAAAAATGAATGGAAGTCAATACAAAGTCCTCAGTTTGATGCAGGAACAAGGGTGGTTGTGTAGGTGTGTGTATGTGTGTGTGTGTGTGTGCGTGTGTGTGCTTGTGTGTATAGATTCGTTTTTAATGCATCATGGGGTCCATTTTCCAGACAAACACAGCCTTGTGGGGACCCAATGTTCATTATGAGGACCAAAGCTTGTTCTCCACAGGTATGGATGCTTATTTTGGTTGCGGTCTTAGGTTTTTGACCATGGTGTGAATTGAGTTAACATTAGGTTTAGGGTCAGGTATATACTGGGGTGGTTAGGTTTAGGGTAAAGGGTCAGAGTTGGGCTGCAGAAATGACTGGAAAATAAAAGGAAGTTTAACCAACGTGTGTGTGTGTGGTTTGGTCTTTTTGTAGGCTGACTCTCGGGGTTTGACTTGAAACTGTGCTTTTTTGCCATTTGTAGCAGTAATAGTTCTGGTTAATTAGATTTATTTACTTCTATTTGTATTTGTAAACTCAAAGATTTACTTAAAACTCCTAACAAAGCACCTTATTTATATTAAACTTAGTAAGACTGAATGTCCAGCACGAAATTAATCAATGTGTTTGTGTGTGTGTAGCTGTCTGTGTTCAAAGGGGGAACGCTGCTGCACAGGGATGTCTGAGCTCAGCAAACCTTCAGCAGATAAATAAAGGTTTAAAAAAGACATCTAGATAATAGCTGTTCATGATTACAGGGGCGTATTGCAGAGCACTCCTGTGCTGTGCAATGGTTACACTGCCAGCATCAACATTTTCCTCCACGTCAGCTGGTAAAATGAGAGCAACTGCCACATAATCTGTTTTTAATGGATGCTAATGCAGGAACACCTGTCACAGCCGCGACAGCATTTTTCCCCCAATATAATCCTAAGAAGATTACACATGTAGGGAGCAGGTATTCCTGGATTAATTATTGACAGGATATGAATTATGTTTTTAGCTGAATGTGTTTTGGTAATGCACGTGTATATCCTTTGCCTGTGGTTGTAGTCCCAGGCATTGGGAGGTAAAAAACAAAAATCACTTTAAATGTGCCGTAAAATGGACTTGATTTTGTTTCTGTTTGTGGATGTATTGTTGTGACTTTAATCATAATAAATTTTACCTCCATTAGAATTCAATTAATGTCTCTACCAGGTAGAAAAATAATATGAAAAATACTAAATGCTTCAAATATTTAGGATCAAATAGTTACAAAACAATGTAATTATTGTATGTTCATCCACGAAAGGGTTAACCTTTGGAGTAAAGAACAGTCAAGATGGCCAGCGCAGCTAAACATATTTAGAGGGCACCAAAATCTCTATCATTCAGTCCATTTTACAGTTGAGCTAAAATTTGGTGTGGTTGAAGCTGGGAGTCATTCCCATCTGCAGTATCTGTTTTTAACTCTCCATTAACTACTGCACTCAACTTGGTCTGTCTCAGCAAAATATCTCATGAACCACTTGACAAATTTTAATGAGATTCTTAGGAAGAGATTGGGTATACATCTACAACTCATTAACTTTTGGAATCAATTCAAGATGGCTGCCACATCCAACTGACTGTTTAAAACACAAAAATGAGGATAATAGCCAATTTTACTGGTTTTGAGGTAAAATTTGGTGTGGTTGTACTTAAGACTTACCAATAAGCCTCATCCTATGTTGATTAACAAAAGAAAATGCGGAACTTAATGAGAACAGAAGCTTTCATCACATTTCTTTTTAAAGGCCACTTGTTTTTTTTATGTCAGGTTTCAGAATAAGTATAGTTAGTGCCCTCATTTCTCTCTGGAGCTTGAGTTCTCTTTTAAAATGACTTTTCTACATCAACTTCATCACCTTAACTGCCTCACTCCACCTCACCTTGCCCTGGATGACAGCCAGAGCCGCAAACAAGTGAAGCTCTACCTGACAAGTTACCGGGGGGGGGGGGGGGGGGGTGAGGAGACACACATAGGTAGGTTTGTTGGAGGGGGGGCTCAGCTATTTTCAACTTTCTAAGGAGCTCATTAAGCAATGATGTGATCAGCACGCCTCCACTTAGGTGATGCTACCGCTTCCACACCTTTGCTTGCCATACCACACAAGAGTCAATTTTATTCACTGTTAAAGGAAGAGAAGGGGAGATAGCTCATTTGTGTGTTTCTGGCAGGTGGGAGGGAGCTCACTTAGCCAACAGGCTTCCCCCCCCTACCCCTTCATCTCCCAGAAGGCTCACCTCAACTTTCAATTGTCAGACTTGTTAGTGAGGCTGTCTGACATCAGCGCCGTCAAGTTATCGGCTGGATTGCACTTTATGATGTGTGGTATGATAATATTTTTACCTCTCTCTGTATGGAAAAGGGGGTGGAGGGGGTGCTTCTGTTTCTTTTATTCCCCTTAGCCCCCTCCCACCCTGTCTCTACCTCTCCTAGAGGTTTTAATATTTGACTTGAGAATTTATTCTCACCTCGGAGCGGCTTCGTTATTCCCAGCAGCACAGAAATCACACGCCAAGGAGACATTGATGGATGTCTTCTTCTCTCCTCTGGAAAGCTGTCGTCCAGGACAACAGTGACGAGGAGCTTCTGACACGCTCCGCTCCAGCTCTCGTCTCTTGACACGAGCCTCCTGCAGCCGTTTGCCAGCATGGGCCGCCACCAGGGAGGATGCCGGGATACGCAGCAGTGATTCACCTATTACAACTGGCTTTGGAAATGTGACACGCACCTTGACGGCACACACACGCGTGCACACACACACGCACACAAATACTTCTCGAATAAGCTGCTGCCAAGAACAGCAGAGAGGGCATGGAGCAGATGTAAAAGACAGGAGGGATGAAATAATAAAAATAAAAAAGAGACGGTACGAGTGTGTTATTCTGCAGACAGCTGAGAAATACACACAATGTCTAAATCTACCTTCCTCCCAGAAGCACAATGGAGAGATTACTCAGAAAGTGCCAGGTAGACAACAAGATGTGAGCTGTCAGAGCCTTCGTAGCTCACTGCTGTGAGAGTTAATCAGGTCTGAAGCACACCCAGGTACACTATCTTTTCTTCAGAGTGAACGCATTTCTCGACATTAATCCTTACTAAGCCTTTGAAGCTAATGTAATCTAATTAATTACTTTTTTTTTCCAAGGCGAACTAAATATCTGTGGAGTGTTTATTTATTTAACTCAAGAATCTGTCCATGTTAACACAATGGAAATTATTAAAAAAACATTTTTATTCATTATTTATCATTCTGATCTGCAAAGTTTTCTGTCTTAGGAAAACTCTGATGACTTCTATCTCTTTGTGTATTTATTTGTCTAACATTGAACATGCACCTGCATCTAAGACAAAAGGTTCACCTGAAAAATGTTTGCTTATGTGATTTGTCTCCTAAAAAGCGTTTTAATGGCGAAACAGTGATGTGTAAATGTTATACCCCTCATTTCTGTACCTTTTCTATCCAAGGACCCATACTTTCTTGTAGTCTTTAAAGTGAATTTGATGAATAACTGTTCAGCTATTTTTTACTTTGACTGCTCTTTCATTTATTTTACTCCTTGTACATACGAATAGTTTATGGTGAATGAGGATGGCTAAAAACCCATGTGAGTAAGTGGCCTCATAAGTGGGCCAATTATTCTCCCCCAAAAAACACTGAGCTTTTTTTAAACCTTCATTTTGTCATGGAGTCCCATCATCATGTTGTGGTGGTTGAGCAGGTTATGTCCAGTTTGGGCTCCAACCAGTGTGCTTAAAGTTTTCCTTATCAGGGTGATGAGGGCTTTCCCAAACCTTAGATTTGGGCCATTTATCAGTTCCCGTGCCTGTTTTCAGTCCTTCAGCCCTCTCCAGCAGATTTAGTGTTGATATCTAATCCAGGCCTGTAGGGCAGTCCTACAGACTGTTGTTGAGATACCTACAACAGGCTCTGGTCCACTGAAGTGGGCCAGACTGTAAGCTTAGGTAGTCAACTCTCATTACTATTAACCCTCATATAATGTTGCGGGTCAAATTGACCCGTGTCAAAGTTTAAAACTGTTTTAAAAATAGTTGAAAGTATTTTTTCAGTACGAAACTTTTTCTATGTGTTTTAACAAGTATAATCAATATATAAAATGAAAATGGTTCATGTAACATATTTGCCCCCCCCCTCCACACACACACACACATCTACATTTTACATGCGTAGATCAAAATGTAAAAAAACAAAAATCTAAAAAAATTAATGTCACGTATAACCATTGTTTTTGTGTATGTAGGTTTCTTTTAGTGGATATAAAAAAATGTAATGTGGATTTTTTTTTAAATTAGTGAATTGTCCTTATTGATCATTTGACCTGTGAGAAGTATAAAAACATCAACACACAAATATTGATTGAAATGGTCAGTAATGGAGTCAATAATCAGACACAACAATGTTTTAGGTGATCTTTTTTGGTTTCTGACATTATTGCATGATTAAACATTCCCCGGGACAAAATGACACAAACAGAACATGAGGGTTAATGCCAGTATGTCCTGGTTCCCGTTTAACAGTAACACTGTCTCTCCCCAGTTGGTTGACTGCTTTGGTACACTCCCAAGCCAGTAATGACGTAAAATTTAGTCCTTCGAGAGCTGTAATAGCAGCTTGGCTATCTGTTAGTATAAGTATTTCCTTTTGTGTACATTGAAGGTCTTTGAGAGATGCAACACACTTGCTTATATCTTGCCTTGCGATAACTTTACAAAACCACCTAGTGGGTATTTGTACTCTCTCTCACTATGGTTGTGCAAAATCAGCACACCTGCACCTACTGACCCCTTCAGAAGGGATCCATCTGTAAAACAGTGGAAACAGTTGGGAGACAGGTACACTATAGAGAGCTTACTGCAGGCAGACATATTTTTAATCTCTGTCTTGAAACTTGGCTCAAAATTATATTTTTTGACCATTCTGTCTCCAGGGCCTGCAGTTTCTGTAGCAGCATCAACTGCCCAGTCCCACATTCTAGTGTGCTGTGAGTCAGATCTTCCATCTGCTAGACTGGTATAACTTCACCATGCTGGATGCAGCCTCCCCTAAGATGTACAAATCCAGTGTAGTCGGGGTCCAGTAGGACTTCCATGGCTGCTGTGAGGGTTGTTCTGATGAAACCTGTGATGCTCAGTCAGGCCATATGTTGCACATGGGTGAACATCACTCTTGCCACCCCGACTTGAACTCGAACCCACCACACTAAAGCAGCATAGTATAGCATGTGGCAGATTATGGCCATATAGATCCATCTGATAGACTTTGAGGTAACACCCCAACAATTACCTGCAATTGTATGGCACTGGTGTAGGCACATTGGTTGTACAAACGCATGTATGAAAACATGTTGTGCAATGTGTGCTTGAAATATGAGAAAAGTGGACAAATGGAGGACAAAAGTGTCAGGAATATACACTAAAGCAGATAATTAGTATCTGAAAGTCATGTCTTTACAAAAGGACTTAGATGTATCACTCATCAGTTGATCGTTGACTGATAGCCAAGATTTTTGAGACTCAGCTTGTTGGTGCTAAAATCCTATTCCTGTTTGTCAAACTACAGTAAATATTCATAGTATTTTTTTATTTAGTTTATTAAACAAAAAGGAAAAAAATGTAAAATGAGTCCTTTCAACCTGTTATGTGTTGACTAGGGGCCATGAGATCTTCTGAGATAAAAATGTTTGGTGTGGATTAAAGCTGTGTTGTGACAGTGGTGATTTTCTGCTTCTCTGTTGCTTCTGCAGCTACAGTATGTAAGGAATAGTTTTTGTTGTGCTCATATTTAAAACAGAACAGATTTGGTATCAAGTTCACACAGTGATTTGTTAGTTCTGAAGCTGAGAAAAATAAGTTTGAAGCTCATGGTAATTTGTTTGAGCTGTGAAGAGTAGAGTAGATCAAAATTAACTGCAAGGTGGAGGTAAAAACTTCCTCCCTCCCTCATCTCCACACGTTTCATTATCTCTGTGTTCACCAGTGTTAGCAACTTTTCTTTGAAATACTGCACACAAAAAAGCATTCAAATATGTTTGACTTTTCCGTCCATCTTAGTCAGTCAGTAATCTAAAAAAATATAATGAATTCCAATGAAGTGGCAACGTTGTGTAAAAACAAATAAAAACGGAATACGATGATTTGCAAATTCTCTTTTACCTATATTTAATTATTTTTGAGGCATGTTTACCACTGTGTTACATCAACTTTACTTTTAGCAACACTTGAAGCTTTTGGGATGTGAGGGCACAAGGTTGTTGAAACTTTGTAGGTGGAATTCCTTCCCATTTTCGCTTAATGTACAACTTCAGTTGCTCAACAGTCCGGGTCACTTGTCATATTTTGTGCTTCATAATGCGCCACACATGTTCCATGGGAGACAGGTCTGGACAGCAAATAGGCCAGTCTAGTACCCACACAAGTGGATCCTGATGGTACTGATATTCCTCTATGCACAAAAAGGATATCCGGGGCCCTAACAGTCTATTGTTAGGCTGATGGTCCTCTTTTGCATGTGAACAAACAGTTTTGTCATTGTTGTCTGCCATGTGGAGGCAGTGCTTATAAGGCTGAGTTTACCTGAGACTCCTCAGATTGAAAAAGTCTCTTGGAGGAGAGACGAAACGTTTCATTAAAGAATAACTCGTCCTTAAGACCTACTTAACTTTTTCTGATTTTTCTACCCGGATTTTTGTGATGCTTCAGGATATAAACAAACAGGAGTTTGATGAACAGGTGTTTTTTAGATGCCCAGAAGTTCAACGTTTTTGTTGTCTTTGGGCCAGAATCCTTCAATTAAATCACAGAACCTGGAAGTGCCAGTACTGAGTACCAGTAAGTACCCTTCCACTTTGAAGGCTGCATGAACTTATTGAACAAAATAGTTAAAAAAACTAAACTAAATCTCAACCAACTGGCTGACTATCAACCAGAATCTGATGATTTGAGGTTAAAATCAGGAGAAAGTGATCATAATCTCATCATCACAAACATAGGTACAGAATAAAAAACATATAACCAAACTGTTTCAGTGTCCCTCTATCTGATTGCTCATTCATGGTATTACTGAAAAGTCATGCTGTCTGAGCCTCACAAACATTTGTGGCCTTGTGTGAAAACCTGCTTTTCTGTTCTTGATCTGAAAGTAAAAATAAAACCTTTTTCACTCCTGCTGTTTCAGAAGTGACTTTCTCATTTTTGTACCTCAAAATACTTTAAATTCTGTGACAGGAACTGTCACAAAGGACTGAAGTGGGACACTGCTGTGGAGAAAATAGATTTTCACTTCATACAAACACTGTTATCCACGGCAGGTTTCTTTTCCTAGCCCTGTCCCATGAGCCCCTTCTCTCTCTTTTTGCAATTTCCACAAACAAACACCCTTTTTTACAAGCTGCTCTGTACAAAATAGATCAAGAAAGCACACAATTATCTCTAAAAAGTGGAACAGATTTTTATTAAATTAACCTTATTAGTGCATTACGGTAAGCAAATGCCAAAAAAGGGGTTCCTCATTTGCATTAAGATAGATTTTTCAAGTTGACTGCACAATTTAATTAAAGAAAAGATTAAGAATCATTAACCAAGCTGCTGTACCTTGCAGTAGTGACAGGCTTACATGTGACTCAGGTTAACAGAAACCCAGATGGTGGCTCTCTAACTGTTGAATCACCGTAACCGAATCAGAATGATCCCATTAGTTTCCAAGGATGGGGCAAGGGGGGGTGGCTAAGAAGTGAGGGAATTTTAGAAAATTTGCAACACCTCCACATGGTGCAGCCTGGGGGGCTAGTTTCATCTAAAACCCCTGATTGTTATGTGGTTCTGAGGGTAAAATGGGGGAGGGGTCAGGGTTGACTCAGGTGGCTCGGGGTTCATTTTAAGGTGGAAAATCAAAGTGGAACTCGGAAATGAAAAAACAAATTTGCAACGCTTTGTATGAATTGAAATTCATGAGGCAATATTTACTTTTTTGTAGACAGTTTTGAAGTCAGATCATCTCATATTGACATATGATGTAGTTATGGTTCTTTGTGTTACTCTTTGTAAATTCTATGCATGATCTCAGGTGATACTCAGTAGCCTCTTTCATAAGTCAAATTTGCGTTATCACTGCACAGACCTGTCCGGCTTTATTCCCCCCAGGTCATTCATAAGTTCACAGGTGAAGGTGGACAGGTCTCATTCTGCGTTCATAAATGAACCAGCAGTGGGGATCCAAAAAAGGCGTGGAGCAGAACTCAGTTGGGCTGAAGTGAAGCGACGTTTTTATTGTGGGACAGACATTAGCTGCCTCGTATCAAACAAAACAAACTGAATTAACCTACTTTAGTGATTCTGTGGTGGTTAAATATCTTAAGTATCAAAAAAAAGAACAAAATCAGCTCATTATAGTGAACCTGTGGCCTCAATATTTTTTAAACTACAAAGTTGCTGTTCTGTGTCATTTCTCCAGCCGCACTTACGTCTTCCTTGTATCAAACGCACACACACACACAAACTGAATCAACTCATTTGACCGATTTTGTGGTTAAATATTTTTTAATCTAGCTACACAGTTGCTGTTCTGTGTCATCTTTATTTATTCCCTCTGTAATAAATGTGTAGATTAACCCTCCACCGCTCACTGGCTCTGAGTTGTATCAGAAAGAAAAAAAAAAAGAAATCGGCTCATTATAGTGAACCTGTGGCTCAATATTTATTTAAAACAACTATAACGTTGCCGTTTCATGTCATTTTTAATATTCTCTCTGTAATAAATCTGTTTGTTGGTTAGATCCTGTGGTCACTCACTGATGTCATCAGCTCACATTTTCTGAGCGCGGATCCGCGGGTTGCTTTTTCACAAGTTGGTCACCCGGGCTCGGCTCTGATACTACCTTTGCTCTCAGGGGCACATCAGAGGTGGGCTAATTTTACAGGCCTGTCCTCCTTTGTGTTTTTTTCTGAATGCTTGGAGGAGGACAGAACACACACCAGACCCGGACTGAGCTGTCTTATAAAAGGGGCTAGTGCAGTGGTGGGCACTAGTCCCCTAAAGCGCAAAAGTGCTAATGGCAGACCTAAATTTCTCTTTTGCGATTTAGGGGTTTTACTAATTTTTCAAATGATGCGCTGATTTGTGCTTTCTAAAATTAGAATTGAGTAGCGCTAATCGCAAATAATGTTTCAAGTTTGACCGTCAACATAGTCTAAACTCGCTTTGTTCTGTAGTCTAATATATCATTAGAGCTTTATCATAATTTTCTTCAACATTGGAGGGGAAAGCCATCACTTGTCAACACCATGAAGTTCTACAGACATGAGGGAGTTCACAGAGCTATATACACTCATTGACTGTCCTTCTGGGTGACGGTTCTCATTTAGTAGAGTTTCCACAATTCTTTGCATGGCAGGAAGCAATTGGAGCTACGTCACTGGGCGACACTCCCAATCCCTCGCAGCCCTTCAACACCTGCATGCCTGATGCTGTCACAGAACCACGCTGCTGCGCAGTTTGTACCTCCTCTCCGAGGGACACCGCGCCCATAAATATTACAAAAAAAGACCAAACAGTAAAATCACAACGACATTTCATAACACAGCAGCGCATTGGACATCTGCCCATAATCACACACACACAATAAGGAAGAATTCGTGTAAATTTGTTCATGAGAAGCTCTGAGGAGACGTCAGAACAAATCATGTTATTTTGTTTAAATATTTTATTTGTCTGAAGACAGTTAAAAGAGCTAGAACAGCAGCTGGTTTGATTAAATGTGAGCTGATTTTCACATGACGTCTTTTTTCCATCACTACCACAAAAAAAATAAAAAAAGTTTTCCCTTCGCAGACGCTTTACACCACACTAATCGTTTAGTGAAAACAAACAATATCAAGCCATCCATTTTGTTGTTTATATACTTATATGAGCTTTGGAAGGGCAGAGGGAGGAATTTTAATTTATGTCTGCTGCATCTTCACCACCAAACCGCTGTCTCACGTCGTATTGAAGCACACAGCACAGTTTAAATTCATGCTCTTATTTTGAAATGAACGGCTTCCTGTTTTTCCTCCTGTAGCCTACCCAGAATGCATTGCTTCAGTTTTACAATAAACAGTTTAAAATTACTAATATATCTGCATGCTTTCTTACCGAAGCCCTACCATAAACATAAAAAAATGACCAAGAAGCAGCAGAACCAACAATACACAACTATTTATGTTTTTAACACCGTGACTCAAAGGTCTATTTTAACAAATCGCCTCCCCAAACTGAGTTGACACAAGTCAATCTGTCAAGAAAATGGTTATGCTACTACTTGGTAGTGTCATGCTAAGCTGTCTCATGATTTTACTGGAGTGATTTCTGGTGAATGATAGACTTGTCCTTTTTCAGCTTGTGCTAATATTACTGGAGCATATGTGGTTTTCAACTTGCAGACCTAAATTAATTGATAAGCGCTTTAGTTTATGTGGAACTCAATTTTGAATTAGCGTCACCCACTCCTGGGTTAGTGATGACATACTCAGTGTGTGTTGTAAATGGCTGAGCTACAACCTCAGCAAACTTTAGCTCAGTATCTGTAAAACTGACAAATATAGATATTTTTGTGTTTTCTAAAGGCAGTTGGTTGTGACAGCTATCATGAATAGAGTCCACACTATAACACGCAGACATGGGCAACAACATTTTTGCCCATTTGTTACTGGGATAGAAAAACAGATAATTAATTTTGTGGTGTGTGTAACAGCTGTACACTCTTCTTTTAATATACAACTCTTTGTCCGAAGCATGTGCTTAAACTCATATTGAATTTCACCATATTATGGTTAGTTGTTTAATTGCATTGTTTTTTTTTTTGTTTGTTTTTTGTTGTTCCTGTATATTTATTGTATCAAATAGTTAAAAGTGTATGTTTCCAGCTACAGACCAAAGAAGCCCAATCCTAGTTGTGTGAATGCTGATTGATTTTGTATCGTTATGATTTCTGCAGGATAATTACTACTGCCGACTTTACATTTTAAAATGTTCTGCTATTTCTTTTGTTTGTTTGTTTGTTTTTGTAATTTTCATAATGTTTAATTTTATTTACCAAAATTTTTCCATGAAATATATATGGGAACCTCTTCATGTTCTACAAAAATGGTTTTCTTCTTACTTTGTCCAGTAGCTTTTAGCTAGCCTTCTGCAACTTCAAAGTTTTAGTTAGCCATTTGCTTTTACTTTTAGATAACCCTCTGCTTTTTAGCTACTTTGTATCTTTTAGGTTTTTACTCTGTCTCATGGTGGGCTGCTGACCTCAACTCGGGATGTTGTGGGTTGGTGGGCGGATTACTTCGAAGACCTCCTCAATCCCACCGAGACGTCTTCCCATGAGGAAGCAGAGCCTGGGGACTCTGGGTCGGGCTC
>JARVJO010000186.1:10487476-10499181 GCA_031762555.1 Cynodonichthys magdalenae | reverse complement strand
GTTTCCCTGCTTTGGCACACCTGATTTAAATGAACAAGTGATTGGCAGGGTTCTGCAGAACTTAAAGACATGCTGAAAAGCAGGGAATCAACTAAAACATGCAGGGTAGTGGGTCACGAGGACCGGATTTGAGAACCCCTGCTGTAGTCTAACTGTGGGAACATTTCAGTTAGTGTCTGTGGATTTGTGTGATCCTAAACATGGACATTAAAAGACATTCTATGTATTTTGGACAGGCAGTATTTATTAAAATGCAACCATGACCCAAAGACAATAATTGTTTATATACCAAATTAGCAAAAATCAGTACTTTCCCAATGGCATTGGAACTAATACAATTAGTTTTTAGACATTTTTTCATTCATCCTTTACTATGTGTTTGAATATGCATGTTGTCTGATATCCATCATGGTGGTGCTGCAGAGCCCCCAACACCCCTACTTCCTTTGGAGTGAAAGGATTTGTATCTTTGGTGACCTTCATGATCACAAAATCCGAAAGAAGCTGTTTTGGATTCCAACATATGATCTTTTTCTTTTGCAATCATTTGCTTTTGTGAAAAGCACATGTCTCTTTATGTCTTTAAATAAAATATTACGTTTATAAAATAATGTAACACGTTTGGTAACATCTTGAGCATCTTTGTATCTATTAGCACACAAAGAGTTAATTCCAATCCTGCCACATGAGGATCCTGCAGCATATGATATTTGTCAATATCGTCGATTGGCTATGAAACAGATCCCCATCAGCGAGGGACCGGTGCAGTGAGGTATCTGTAACCAGACGCCCACACGCTGCAAACACTATTGACCTGCCAAGGTGGACTTCTTTGTTTTGTGAAGAAGACAACTACATCTTCAGTATTTTTATACACTGGTTAATGAGCCTAATGAGCAACTGCTCATTCGTTTGTGCTTCTCAGACGTGGACACCTGAGGCATGAAAGAGTTTTTGTGATTGTTGCGTAGGTGCACACAGGTCGTACACTGGAGCTCTATAATCCTGAATAGATACAATCACCTCAGGGCTAAATTACATCACAGCCTGTGGTATGATGGGAATCTCTAAAGCTTTTGCACACAAAAGCCACTGTGTAACAATATATATTAATCTTAACCCTTGTCAGATCTTTATGTTTTTTTACCTTTAGGCTTTAAATCAATATGCAGTCTTAAAGTGATTGCTCGCTATAAAACAAAAGGGTGAAAATCATATCTAGGAAACCTTTTACGCTCCGATAAAATCATGTTCATTCTGTTTTATGTTTAGGTTCAGATTGTGTTTCTGTTAGCACCATAAATAAACACAAAATAAACTGAAGATGCAGTTTATATTCAAACATATTCCTTTAGTTCATTCAGTGCAGTTTCTGTTTTTCATCACCAGCTGCAGTCTGTGTCTTCAAGGTTTTAGTAAATTGGGGGGGGACACTCTAAATGCCAGTACAGACAGCTTTTTGGCCGTCTTTCCTTTGTTGTCTCTTGTTTTTTTTCCTTGCTAACATGGACTCAAGATGCCAGCATTTATAACAACTGTCTCCAGTGAGTGAGAGCTCAGATTCAAGTCACACACTGCACGATGCATGCCATGGACATAGTTCTGTTCCAGTTCCCCACACACTCCTAACCATTCCTGAAGAAATTGGCCTGTTTGCTTTTGAGTTGAACCTAAATAAAATGTCAGGTAAGGAAGACAGTAGTGTTGTTCTTTTACCATACACTTATTGGTGTCAGTATCTGTGAGGAGTGTGTTTTTTTTTTTTTCGTTTTTTTTCTGTGTGTATAGTGATAATTGAAGCCCACTCGCCCCTGTGGGACTTCACTGATGTGAGCTTCTGACTGCAGTTTGATCCTGAAAGGTGTGTTTTGTTTTATCACTCTCAAGTGTTGCTGTGGTAAAAGGGTGTGACAGTGCTGCTAAAACCTGAACCGAGTTCAGACCTGCTTGTGGACCTCTAGAGGGAAACTCGGTACAATGGTTTCCATTTGCCAGAAAGAAGCTTTGCAGCACCATGTGTGGTTGTACACTCCTTAGTCTTTAAATTTAAATGACCAACACTTGGATATTATAGTTGATGGAGCAGGACTCCTCTTCTGACAGTGCTGGAGTTATTTTATAAAAATAAGTAGCATTGCTTGAAAGCCTTAATATTGTCCATTGCGCACTAAAGCTATAGCTCTTGCACAAACTGTTAGCACTTAGAGTATGTTTGGAATGAATCTCTGCTACTTACACACCAAATCTTTGCTCAATATCTGTAAATCTTAGGTAAGAATAAACAGAACAAAACACATTTTACTTGACATTTTTGTTTTTGGTTGTGTGCACCTGAACACTTTATAATGTCAAAATCTGAAAAATATATTTTTTAGATATTTTTTATTTAAATCTAGTTTGTCACTACAAATCCAATGTGAAAAATCAAAGGAGTCTCAAGACACTGAGTGCAAAATAAATCAAATAAAAATGTTCAAATGTTAGCTAAAAATTTTTTTAGTTATTCAAGACAACCTTTTTCTTAAAACAAGAAAGTGGGTGAGTTACACCAGTAAAAAAATACTTAAATGCATACTTTGTACACACACTGTTTTGGGTGGGTACCTGGTACAGTTAGTACATACCAGAAATGCATCTATGTACCCAGCAACACGTTCCTTATGGGGACCCATAAATATCTACCAGGTATGTACTGGATACTCCCCGAGTATGTACCTAGTGGTAAGTACCATGTTTGTACCCAGTAAGTACTTGACCCATATCAGGTAAAGACTAGTTATGTACAAGATAAGTACCTGGTACACATCAGGTGAGGACCAGGTATAAACATAGAAAGTATCAGGTACATATCTGGTATGGATCCCAAAAGCAGCGAGGTGTATAATGTTTTGATTACTGGCATTTAAAACTAAATGTAAAAAAAATGAACACAATGTTTAATTTGTTGTGCAATATTTATCTAGGAATTAACTTAGGAAAGACAAATGATGTATACATGAGTTGTAATGAATGCTTTGTCTTTTGCTCAGGTTTTGATGATGTTGTTTTTTTTGTCATATTTGTAAAATCACCACTGCGATCCTACTGAACGGCCTATGTTCACTGTAAACCTACTGTCTGTATGCCACAGATGTAGGTCACACTGCAAATGCAGCTGAGGGCAATAAGCTATCGTTATTTATGCCTCACTACAAGGTGTATTAAAGACACATATGCTCCTAAATGAATATTTAGATTACTAGCCTTTATTATTAATCCATCCTGAAAACATTTGAATACCACCTCAAGCATTGTTTCTCTTATCTAACCCACCACCACCACCATAACCTGCCTGCGTTTATTTATTTATTTTATTCTTTCTGGGGGGAAACGCCACAATCAGTTTGCTCAGTGATGTATAATCACCTTGAAATTAATTAATTGTAACACAACAACGCCCGTGATAGCATCAGTGCCCGTGTGGTTCTCTCCTTTGTCTGCATACCCGTTCTTTTCACCCGTTCTGTCCCGGACGTGATCCAACTAAAATGGCTGCTATCTCAGTGCTGTATGTGTGGGGTCTCTGCGAGTAATTAATCTCAATGAAGCTCGTAGCTGAGATAGGTATGACGGACTGGAATTAAATTATGCCCCCCCACCCCCCACCCACCCATCTACTGCCACCCCACTCCACCCCAACACCTCAGCTCCACCATCTCCGCCATCTCTGGTGTGCACCGGTGTGTCTACAGGAGGAAATAAGCTGCCTCGATTTTCTCAGGTTAATATGAGCCACCTGAGCCTTATCATCATATAACCAGCATGGAGATACTGTCATAAAACATGTAGGCTTTTTGTTTCACTTGAGCCGTTTTTCATTGGTCGCTTTCCCACTCATTTTCAGATCAAATCTCTCTTGCGTCTACATTCTTTTTAACTTTTCAGCAATATAAAAGTTTCCACAAATTGCAGGATCATGTAAGGTGAACGAGAGTGATGTGAATAGTTTGCTCTACGACTGCTTGTTTTATAGTTGGTCCATTGCTCACAAAACTGTTTTTGTTTTTATAATCTGTTTAGATTCTGTTTAAGCTGTGTTTTGGGTGAACTTAAGTACCTAAATATGTATGATCATTTGAAATGAGAAGTTATATTTTTCTTACAAATTATTAAAAGAGTAGCATTCCTTGAAGGAATTAGTCCAGTGGCTCATGAAATATTTTGGTGACATGAACGCAAACATGACAATATTCTTATTGTTTAATACAATAGAATTATCAAGAAAGGAGGTAAACACTTCATTAAGGATGAAAAATGAATAAAGTTTCACAATCATTAAAACACATTTAGAGGAGTTTTTTCAAAATTATTAACAAATAATTAAATTTGATATTTGCTATAAAACTAGTCAAAATAAAATGAATATGTTTTAGTATTGTTAAGTTCTGCTGTTTAGCTTATATACAGCTGTTCTTCTCCCCTGGGGGTGAGGGGGTGCCAGACTGGATAATCCAGAGGGTTTTGTGTAAAGCTTTTTTCCAGATCAAACTCTATAAAGATTAAGAGACATCAACATTTTTTGTTTATTCCCACATACATATAGCAAGAGTAAGACGATAAGCACAATGTACCCTCATAGCAGAAGGATGTGGGCCAGATGTGGTGTCCATCTGGCACTGCTGGATGACTTCTGGTATAGCAAATGGGTTTGTAAACCAGATGTGAGCCAGGTCTGGCAATGATAGTATGATAGCATGCCACAGCTGGCCCAGTTATGGTTTGGTTTATGTAGTGCTGGCCCATGCATGGACCACCTCTTGCAAAATCAAAGAGATGTCATTCTTCGCAGTATCTGGGCTGTCAACATTGTGTGGGCCAGAACTGGGTCAGACAAAGTTTGCTTTGTGAGTAGTTTGCCCTAAAAACATATTATAGGCACAACAGGGCATTGTTTTAACTGTCACCTCACAACTAGAAGGTTGCAGGTTCACAAGCTGGTTGTGACCATCCCATCCTGTGTGGACATGTTCTCCCCGTGCATGCATGGCGTTTTCTTCAGGTACTTCGGTTTCCATCCTCTGAAAACATGCATGTAAGATGAATTGGTTACTCTAAATTGTCACTAGGTGAGAGTTTGTATGGTTATCTGTTACTGTGTCTCTATTATAGACTTCGACTTATCTATGTTGACCCCAGCTGTGACCACAAAGGCAACGTTTGGACGGATGTTACATCGCTTTGCATGATTGATCTATTTATGAACTGGTGCAAAATCAGGTAGAACCATATGTCATCCATATGTGTCTGAATACAGTTAAAAAAAGATTCTGACATATCAGTATATTTATAAACGAATGGACTTTAATTTTGTATTGTACCTGTCACCAAACTTCAAAGACAAATATTTGAACTATGTCAGCTTTATTTATAAAAAGGAAGACTTGTCAGCTGCACAATAAGCTGACTCTGTCTTTTGAAGACAAAGCATTGGATATTGACGGTGATCCTCATCTGTATTGATTTCTGGTAGAAATACAGTGTATTTCCACTTTAATTATTTGCATGGTTGCTTTTTGCAGAGATGGACATCAATATTGCAGAAATGAGTGAATTTCACCAAACCTACAGCCATTAAAAGAAGGATGGGGTATCAGTGTTCGCAGGAGACTGATGTTTGATCTGAAAAGTCAAAAGAACATCTTAAAATAATTTAACAAATAGTTTCATAATTATTTATTTACAGCTTTAGACGTTTAGCACTTTTTTTTAAGTTAGCAGAATTTCACTAAAGACCTATGAAAATGTACACATATTTTGGTCTTAGAAAAATCTTGTTAAACATTATTTGAGAACAGTGACTTTTGAACTGAAATGTAGAGTTTTTACATCACAACCAAAGCCACTGACATAACTAGCAGCTATAAAAATCAGTAGATACAAACTGAAACCTAATTTTAATATTAAGGCCCTGTCACACTACATTGTTTTTGACAACCTATGAAAAAACCCCCACCAAAAATGTCTGTTGAAAATGGCATAAAAAGTTACTGCAAACCTCCTTCAGATGTATACATACTGTAATGCTAACAATTAGATTAAATGTCTATTCTGTTAGAAAATTTTTCAAAATTGGAAGCCCAAATAATGAGCAGAAAACCCAATTCAGTTCTCAGTTACAGTGATAGTCATCAGCAATTTGCTCTGTATGTTTTCTTCTTTAGCAGATACTGTATATTTCATGGCACATGAGTTACAAACTACTCATGAAATCGTATTTATTGCATTCTAAGTAGCGGCACAGTTAGAGGCCAGCCAGGTTTTGTGCTGCAGCCAAACAAACACCTACACGCAGGTCGATGACAAGAGCTGCCGCCCCGTTCTGCTCTCACTTTAACCTCCAATATTCAGCATAAATAAGGTGAAACGAAGAGAGATGTTTCTGCAGAGAGTGTGCCTGTGTGGGATGTGGGGGGTCACATGCCTCCAGATGAGCTCCTCAGGAAACAAAAACCACGAGTAACCGTGACGACAGGCAGCTCACCTTACCATAAATCAGAGTGTTTTTAATCATACCTGTCTCAGTCGGTGGGAAAAAAAAAATTCCACCTGTCCGTCTCACTCTCCTCATCTACGTATTTCTCTCTTTCTCACTTGTGCTCAATTATCTAGCAGCTCTTTTGGTGTTTATTTATTTATCCGTAGTTCATGTACAGTATGCATGCACAAATTTCCTCCTGGGGGGGAGTGAGAGAGGCTCAGTGAAGCGTGGCAGCTAACCACACCAGCAGCGAGGAGGGAGGTGGAGGAGGAGGTGAACGCGATGGAGAAAAGAAGCAGATTAAAGGTTTAGGTATTTTTTTTTCCTTCTTAGAGGCAGGCTTAAAGGTTACTGGTTTGTTTCCCAGTACCCACAGGGACTGTCTTCTTTTAACGACCATTTATTAACTGTTTTTGCTTGTGTCTGTTTGTATGTAGCATTAGCAAAATATCTCATGAAACACTGGGTGTTTTTTTTTTTTACTGAACAAAGAAGACACTGGATGTACTTTCACAACTGATAAAACAAGTCAGTCCAATTAAAGATGGTCTGCAAAGCTAGGCAAACTTAGTAAACACAAAAATTGCTATAGGTCAGTTTCACAGATATTGAGCTAAAATTTGCTGTAGCAGATGCACATAATGAAAAGCCAACATATCATGTGACATCACAAAATCATATGAGATCGTGCATGATGTTGTTTCTGAGGTTTGACCATAATGGCTACAGCTACTATAAAATGATATGAAAGGCAGCTGGGTGATATTCATTCCTTCATGGAATTATTGGTCTTTATTCAGGTTTTCCTGCAATTTTAACTACAACTGAAACGTTTGTCTGCTTTGATTTTTTTTTTCTGATAAAGTTTAACACCACTTTTTTAAAATTTTCTGGTTACTTAATTTGACACAAAGAGTTGAGATGAATAACTATAAAAGCTTTTATGAGTAGAAACAGATTGTTTTGTGTACTCTGAACTCACACTGGCAAACAGGCTTTGTATTAACATGAAAATGTCAAAGCAACGTAGAGAAAAACACAAGTGACGAGCTGAACACAAGGCAAATAGAACAGAGGAAGAAAGTACGAACCAGCTGAGGAGCGAAGGGTTTTTCTTTGTTAAGACATAGAAAAACACAAGGGAGTTGATGGTTTTACACTGAGGGGGAAGCAGGTAAAGGCTGCCTAGAAACTAATTAGGGGCAGAATCACAGCGGCAGCAGGGCCTGAGCCACTTTCACTCAGCACCGAGGTAAACAAAGTGCTCGGCTGCTTGTTGCTGTGACAGACCAGATAAAGGGCTATTTACCTTTCAGTTGTTGCTTTCTTTTACAGCCACACGTATGTACACTGTGTTTGCTGTTGTTTATTCTGCAGCAAAATGTCAACAGAGAGAGAGAGAGAGAGAGAGAGAGAGAGAGGAGAAGAAGAAACAGGGAGGATGCAATTACCGACGTAGCTGTGGTGGAAATGAGGTCGACAGACTCAGGTGGGAGGTGTCAGCAGAGCAGGATGTCACTGAGGTGGATTTGTTATCACCAGCTGACGAAGGAGGAGCAAAAAATGGTTTTTGTTTGTTTGTTTATTGGTGTCTTCATTTGTCTGTACCACTTAGAAAGTAATCATTGGAAGAATATTTTGAACTGAATAACTTGTGGTGTCAATTCCATTCAAGCCAGCTGCCACAGCTACGCAACCAACAAACACTAAAACGTTTAAAACTCAGCTAAAGTTATAGATGCTGAGCTAAAATTTGGTGTGGTGGAAGCCAAGAGTCACAAAGCACATTTTGAGTTTTATACTGCACAAGATGTTTTTACCTAAAACTTTTATTTCATACATTGGCATCATCCCTGTTAGCAGAATATGTGAACAACTTGACAGAGTTTATTAAAATTTTTATGTTATGTATGTACACCTACATTGGAGTCAATCCAAATCAAGATGGCTGACATAGCTTTCCCAAAGCAAAATGTCAGTAACTTACTTTCAATTAGAAGTATTGTGGTAAAATCTCTGTGGTAGTAGCTGAGTGTTAGCCTCAACATATAACTTGAAATTAGCAGCCATGTGGCAGCCATCTTGAATTAAAACTCTGTCCTGATAGGCAGCTGATGATATGCATTTCTTTAAGGAATAATAATGCATTACCATATATAATGCTTTTCAAGACATTCAAAGACAATTTACAATTTTCATGCATTTTTAATTCATGCACACATTCACACATTGAAGGTGGTGAACTATGTAGCCACAGACAGAAGAAATGAGGCTGCACTGTTGCCACGAGCCCTCTGACCACCACCAGTAGGCAAGGATGGTGATACAACTGAGACAGAATGAACGGGGCATCAACTCCTCGAATCACTCAGTCACAGCCGCCCCATGCTGAGGAGCGAAGGGTTTTAGACCTTAAATTATCTCCTCCCTGTCTCTGGTCGCCTCTGTGCCCCTGTGACATCTGTCTCCCTGGCTTTAACTTGAGAGAATAGCCCTGTCAGCCATTCATATAAACCATGTCACCTTTTCCTTCCGTGAAACAAAGTCTTGCCACAGTTAAGGAGGCCTTCTCTCACCGCCGACAGACAGCTCCCCTCCTTTATGTTTCTTCCCCTGTTTTTGCTTTTATTCCAACCATTTCCAGCAACTCCAGTAGACACCTTAAGTGGTGCTAAGTGATCAAAGAGGGGAGTGCATATTGGATAATGCAATTAGGCTATCACCGAGAGAGGAGAGTAGCAAAGACAGGCAAGAGAGGGACTGTGAACAGATAATGGCTTGTAAACAGAGGACATTACTTTACACATATTATTCAGATTCTGACCTGATACCGGATGCTTCAGGGTCTATTAGCAGACTTGTATCCAGTGGGAGAAGTAGCACTGGATCACTTTAGTTAGGAAATGAGAGAAAAGGGCAGTCTTGAACTAAAAAGACATTTCTCAAGCTCCTCTAATTGCCAATATTCAAAACAAAGCTGCAACAGTTGAAAGGGGATGTGAGGATATCTTGTCAAAGAGAGTTTGTTCCTCTTGCCCTCCTTCATCTCCCCTCTCCCGGTGTGTTCAGCCACAACACATGAGAGGCTTCTCTCATCACAATAAAGATCGGTGAACACAGAGAATGTGTGTGGCTGTGCTGTTAAAGAAAGGAAGTTGTGGTTTCCTCCACCTCCCCCAATTCAGTGCTAAATGACTTGGGTCAAACGGTCAAAATGTAATTATCACAGAGGACGACAGCGATCACCAGTCAGTCTACTTACCTGACATTAACCCCAGACTGAACTAACAGGAGGCCCCGGCTGCCTCGGGGAGCCAGATGCTAATTTGAAGCAGAGTTTGCAGTTGGAGAGACTCGGCTGGGGTAATTGCGGAGATCTAATAGGGATCAGTGCTGTGGGAGCCCTCCATACATCTGCTGTCTGGCTGCGACCCACCACACCTGAGACTCCTGGCTTGGCTGTGGTTGCTCTCCCTGTAGGCTTTGAAGCCCAGCGACTGCAGCACGGCGCCACTGTTGGCACGAGTGAAGTGAGATCTGTGATGTGGTTTGAATTGAAGTCGTATGGGAAGGTTGTGGTGGTGAGACTGCATTTACAATGCTGAGAGAGCATCCAAAAGCTGACAAAATAATGAGAATAATTTTACATCTTCAAAAAACTATCAACAACTGTTCTTTTTTTTTTTGGATAGCAAGATATTCTGAAATACATGTACGAATTAAAAGTGCTCACAAAGGTGGTCATGAAGCAAAAAAATTCAGCAATGTTTTCTAACATACACAAATTATTTTTGTTTGATAAATAAATCAGAAGACTTAATAAAGACCTTTATAATTCCCAGATTAGAAACCTTAGCATCTCTAAGATTTCACATTGTAAAATGTAGACTTTTATTGATTGTTTCAGTTTATTTAAAGATTACATTTTTTAAAGATTACATTTTTGTTTGTTTTTTGGTTAAAAAAAACAACCAAGCTACTAATCTCCTATTTTCTCACTCAGAATTCACTTCTGACCAAATATTGTGTAAAACAGATTTATTGGAAATTGTAATTCTTATTGGTATTGTTATTATCATTATTATTTGTCTGAACTGACTATCTTGGGGGAGGGGGGGGGGGGGGAATTATAGAAACAAGTGACACAATATGGGATTAGATTTTTGTTGTATGTCAAAAATTGTAATTCAGAATTATTTACTAATAAGTTACTGAATCTCTAAATTTTGCATTACAGCCAAAGCAGTTCTTTTATTTTCAATGAGCTTTTCATTTAATTTTTCATAAAATATTGATCTTTTTATGTTGGGAAGGCTGTCTTGTCTCCTCTCTGATCTTAAGTCCAACACAATTGAGATGGGGTCAGAACCATGGCTAGCCCACTGTTGCCTTTTTTGACCAAATTAGCTGCATAGTTAATAATATTCTCTTGTTTGAAGTTCTAATGTGGTTCAGTACTAGTTCTTTCTGTAAATTTGATTATGTTCAAGGTTACCTTGTCTACCTTGGCTTTAAACTCCCACAGCATAACATCATTGTCACCATGCTTTCCCATAGTAATCATGGGTATTTTTTATTAATTTATATTGGCGTGTAATTTCCTCTTCAAATAAAGGCCATGTTCATGAATCCTTGGAGCTTGTCTGCCCTCAGTGTACAGCTTGTCTTATCTTCACAATAATGCTTGCAAAAAATTTTGTTCTTTTTCAGTTGACCTTTTACTGAGACTTTAAGAGCTTTTGTGTTCCTGTCCTGGAGAAGTGGGTCTCCCTTGTTTGTTAAGACTGACTTTGGGTTTCAATTGTGGTGAATCTTGGAGCACTTTCAACAAAGATGACAGCATTAGGATTCTAGAGGAAAAACCTAAGGGTCTCTGCAGTTAAAGTTGGGTTAGATGACTTTTAGCAACAAAACACACAACATAATGCAAAATAGATGGTTAAAAACAGTAATGTCAATAATTTGAAGTGACAAAATCTTACAACCAAAATTTTAAACCCCATGACCAGTAAAACAGTAAACAAGCAAATAAATACATACTCAGGTAGAGGAACCCAAAGAGCTTTTATGAAAACCCAAAGAGCTTATTTTATGAAAACTTAAATGAAAAGCTGTCCTGATGCATCTCAGTAATCCAGGTAAAAAATTCAAAAGGAAAAAATAAGTAGGTCCTCTGGACAGGTTCTTC
>JARVJO010000186.1:10462221-10476935 GCA_031762555.1 Cynodonichthys magdalenae | reverse complement strand
ATAAGTCAAGTTTATTTTCTATATAAACAGCATTTTAATAACAACTAAAGGTGACATAGTTACTTTATTATGGTATACACTTTAAATATATGCATGAGAAACACATAATACTGCCCCTTTAAGAACTACCTTTCATCTTGTACTTTTTACCCCAATATGAGGTGAATCTGTGCTCATATTTGCTTATTTCATGCACATTTATCCTCTCTAAATCAGATTTATATGGTTGCAGATGTCACTTCACTGCACCAAGCAAAAAGACAGCAGATCACATAACGACTTGCCCAGAAGAAAGATGCAGTGGCCTCTCAGGTCATGGAGGATTATTACAGAAGTGATCATTTATGTTTTATTCTACTTTGTGTTGAAACATATTATGGTGATAATCAGAGAATGAGAAATAGTCTACAGGGTTTTGTTAATTTCTTTTAATGTTATGTCAGCCTAAAGTTTAAAATTCATGTAAAAATGAGTCGCAGTCGGGCAATAATTTCAGCCTCTATTATGACATCTTGTTTTATCAGAGCTGACTCAGCGGAGAGGCCTGTTGCACAGTGATGTGATTGTGCCTTCATATTGAAAAAAAAAAAGAAAAGACATGTACCTCATTGATGTAACATTTTACAGATGGTGTAGTAGCTGCTGTGTGTTCGGCACAGGGAGAGGGAGAGTGAGAGTAAAGCTCCGTAATCTCCTGATGTGTGATGACAGGTAGTCTCAAAGCAAAGCCTTTTACACGCTGTACCTGCAGCACGGCTCAGTTTGATGGCAGATCAGTGGGCTGTCGACTCCGCTAACAGCCCGGCTGAGCTACAAATCCATTGAAAGGCGCAGGAGACAAACACAAACCTCACAGGCAGACACATGAAAGCCTGTTGGAGTACATAGAAACACAATGTTTGGCTCTCAGAGAATAAAATTGTCAGGTGCAGGTACACAAGCCTGCAAATACAAGTACAAAGCTGCAGTTCAGGTTTTACATCACATCTTCTGAATCCATTTACTGTCTGTAATTGAATCCATTTTGTTTATGTTTCAGCTAAAGACTTTAAAGCATTTACAACACAGCTTTGATAAATAAAAAAGGCTACCACAGCAACATCTAATAAGATGCTTGGAGTTTAGATCTTGACTTTCAGCTGCACCACAGCAAGTCTGAGCTCAATTGCTGAACCAAACTGAAATAAACTGATATATATTGTAGTATCGCTCCATTTACCTGAACCTGTTAAATATTGGCACTTACCCACCAGGTTTAGGTGCAGTTGTGCTCTAGCTTTTCAAATTACCTCTTCAACGTGTTCATTTTCTGCCAGAAGTCATTTTAATTTCACTCCTACGTTACTGAACATGTACAACATTCATGTTGAAGTAAGGTAATTGATTGGACCACTACCCCTGATGGAGCTGTAAATGTTTACATTGTTACTATTAGGAGTTATCTATAAAATTCTGATATTACTTTAAATATTAGTTTTGTTCAAATAATAAGAAAGAGTTTGTTTCAAATTGTTTTAAATTTTAAATCAGAAAAATTAAAGCAAAAACCAAACAGGTCTTAATTGTAAAAGTCTCCTAAACAAAATCTCCTTGACTTCTTTTCAAAGTTTCTTTTTCCTAGAATGAAAATCATGAATATTTAATTTTAATTTTAAGAAATACCTGATAATTCTAATTGAGCATCTATTTTAACTAAAATTGTCCTGGTCAAGATTTTAATTTTCCATTCACCAAAACTCTCAGTTCTAGTTTTATACTTGCGTTATTTTATGGCTTGTTGCATAGATGCAAACATGGTTTCTTCTAATCAGAGATAATGCTAGGAATAGATCCACCTTCAGACAAACATAACTGTCATCTCCATTCTTGACGTTACTCATTACAGATATGAGTCTGTGTCAGTGTAATGCTTTTAATTAGGCTTCAGGAGGCTCTGCTATGTAAATCACCTCACTGTGCTGCTAACCATTGCAATGCTAACACTGTCAATGGACAATAAAAGAGCTGCACCATTGTTCAAGATGTGCCTTTTTTTTTTTTGCTAAAAGGAAGTTGTGTTTTCTCTGTTGTTACCAAGATTTTCAACAAAGGCGTTTCTTTATTTATTTAATATTATTTTTTTTTACTTTCTGTGTTATAACTGCCTCTTCAGCTCAGCTACTGTTTAGCCCTAATCACGAGTGCGTAGTCATGTGACTAACAGCGCATCGGCAGGGTGGAAGGGGGCATCAGGAGAAAGGTGACAAGCAGTTGAGTTGTATGAGTAACACTTGAATTATGTGTTGTGAATGACTCTCAGCTACTACCACACTAGGTTTTAATACAACATCTGTAAAATTTGTCCTGGCCATTTTTTTATTGGCTAATGCCAATTAGATGTGGTGGCCATCTTGAATATGGTTGGCTCCGAAAGTGTATCACTAGTTAATGTACATCAAATGATTACTTTCTGAGAATCATTAAAATCAGTACAGTGCTAATTTATATTTTTTGCTTACAGACAAACAAACATAAACATGGTCAAAATATTATTGCTCTATCCCCTGAGGCAATACAGGTAGACAGTACAAATAATGTGTACATTTGCAAAGTCAAAATGTTGAATACAGGGATATGTCAGTATAATTTTTCAAATTCAAAACCTTTTTTTAAAATACTTCAAGTGTCATATCACTTCCATCAGCTTAATCTGTTGTGACACTTCATATTCTGAATTTGTGATAAGAAACTGCAACACCACCTTCTCCATCAACGCACCAATCTGCTAATGATTTTCAATTTGAATATGTCCAAATGAAATGAATCCAGTGTTGAGGTGCAGTATCCACCTCTGGTTTTCAAAGGACACTTGTTTTACCACCTTTTTTCACCTTCCTCCTTCTGCAAGTAGCAGATTGTAAAATCTGTTGACAGCCTTGACAGACTTGCTAAAAAAGCAGGGTTCATTATTGAAGTCATCGCCTGGTCCTTAAAGGTTGTCCGCTCCCTTTCTCAGAGATGGAGCCCCATCCACAAAGTGACATGTTAATGTTGCACGCCTCACCGTGTAGAAGAGGGGAGGGCACTGAGGGCATGGGGAAAGATTTGGTGTGAAATAATTTCAGACAAGTTCAGTAAATTTTGACACCTAATGACACCAGCTACAGAGGAGACAGGAGGCTGTAGCAGTGGGTAGATCACATCAGATGTATCATTTTTTCTTCGAACCCTCGTTTATTTAATGAGAATCAACATTTATGCAACAAACAATGATGAATCTGCATTAAATTAAAGAAAGTCTTTTAGGATGAGCACCTTGTCTCTTTTTTGATTTTTCAAATGTCTTTAAAACAAAGTCACTTTCAGTTCCCTGTGGGGAAGTTTCTCAACTTTCACATGAGAAAAGTGAGAGGATTCGAAACGTCCTCATAATGAATAGGTGCCTTGCATCCACTTTGGGGGAACATCCTTTTCTCATTATATTGCAATAAATTTTACTGGATGTGGCCTATATTTAGTGTGCTCCTAACCTCGGCCCAGAGATATGCGCCTCCCAACTCATGATTCCACCCTTTTGGCACCAAACCACATTTTACTTGAAGTTAAAAATAAGCAAGCTTTCCTTTCCAAATCATGGCATCAGACAGCAGGAGTTGTTGATTTCATCCAATCTTAGGTGAAAGAACAGACTTTATAACTTGCTGCTTTACAGCTGGATTTTACACAACACAATATTTGTGAAAATCTTTGACTGATGACAGATGTAATTAACTGTGGTCAGCGTGCAAAAATAAGGTCTGACTTCCAAGGAGATGGAGTTAAACTAAAAAGTCAAGCTCCGTAATTACAAACTCAGAGGGAAAAAACATTCTGGAGGGTAACAGAATAAAATAATAAGAATTAAAAAAAGAAATTGGTGACAAAACCTTAGTGTCTTTGCTGAAACTTTCTTTTGGCTGTTTTCTTTTTGAGAATTTGTTGAACATCCAGGCCCATCTGAAATCGCTCAGCCTCCCCACATTTTCTCAGGAAACTAGTGACATCTACATCCTCCTACATGGAAGGTTACTATGACCTGAATCCAAAGCTGTTTGTAAATGCGCCATCATATCAAGATGGGCCTTAGTGTCTAAATGCACTTTTACCTTCAGATAATTGGCCTACTGTTTCTTTCTGTAATAAAATGTATTTTTAATAACAGTTTTAAATCCAAAATCTATATATCTGAATCTCTGAAAACAATTTTTTTTTTTCTGAAAGGCAGTAGGATAAAAGAAAAAATAAAATAATACAAAAGCTTACAACAAAACCAACTTAACCATGCTCAAGTACTGACTTAACTGCTAATAAGGTAATATATTGCATTAATCTTTTAAATAAAAATATCTTTCACCACTGTTGCATTGGCTAAATTGTACAATTATATTCTACAGTACAATAAATATTACTGTACTTTTAAATATTACTATACAAAATAATATGAGAGAATACAATGGATAGCATTATGATGTGATACGATATATTATACAAGATGATTTGATATTATAACAATTTAGTATTCACATGGTAATATCTGTTTAAGAGCCAACATTACATTAGCCTGGTAAAAACCAGCCCATTCTACCTTTGCTTCGTACAGAGGGTCTGGACCCTCAGCTATTGAGATATGATTGTGTGCTGGAGGCGTGGACTTTGTTCATCTTTAAAATGAGTGGATATGATTTTACCCAAGCGTTAATGTTTGACCATAATGTATATAGTGTGCCAGCTCGACTGTAAATGAAGCTATGCTAAGAAGCTAACAGGAAATTGTGTGCGCTGTAAACAAGCATCCCTTACTAGGAAGAGAGAATTACCAAGCCGAACAAGATGACTGTAAATGAGTGCTGCAGTCTTTGTGAGACATATTTAATGTAATTTGGAAGCCTTGTCAAGAAGGACTGAATGGCTTTATTTACTTTCTCCCATTTCTGCCATTGCTAAACTACACACAGAGTAAAACTGTGCAGAAAATCAATGTCAGCGCTGATTGGCCGGGTTAAAATTCTACTGGAGAAATCCATGTCATTGGGAGAAAGCCCAAACGGAGCTTAGAGATTAGAATCCAGCAGAATTGCATAAGAAGGCAATTGCTAGGCTTATATTACCCTAATATTTTATTTGTTTTTTGAACCAATACCTCAAAAATAGACAATTAAAGCAAAATTTTACAATACAACCACTAACATTCAGTCTTGCATCAAATAGCTTGGCAATAGTTGTGTGTATGTTGTCACCTCCAGCTCAGATGAGTGTAAAGAACTTAATACTCTAGTCCATGCACTAATTTCTACTGTAAGTTCAAAACCTGATTAAAAAAAAATTAAGTAACACTCTCTTCCTGCATATATCAGTTTGATAGGGCTGCAGTTAATATAAATTAAATATGTATCAGAGATAGTTTTATCATTTGGTTAAAACGCCAGTGACATCCAATTTTTGTAATAAATATAAATGCATTTTTAGAAAGAGAATAATAATCGCAAATTGCAAAAAAAATTGCGGCACTGTGATGAACATTTGTTGAGATATTTGCATGTGCAGTAACAAGAGGTGATGACAAAGGGGAATAACAGCATGTAAACTAAGTGCTGCTACAACCACTGAGAACAAAGACTGTAGTGAAGAATTTGATGTTTTTTCCCATGTTTTGAGTCACTATCAGAGAGATGAAATCAGAGTTCAAAATAATATTGTTTCAATAAACAAAGACCAAAGAGTTCTCTTTGTAAAAAGTTCCCCTTTGATGTCACTTCCTGTTTCAATTTGGCTGAGCCGAAAAAAAGCCATTAATGTATTGCATAATAATTGTAATATGCCAAATTCACTAAATTTAAAGATGTTGTATTGTCATTTTTGTATTTTAAGTATCTGCACATCACAGGCACTATAAATTTGCACATTTTACATTTTCACAACAGCAAAAGCCACAGTCAATTTTATTTATTACAGTCAATTTTATTAAGGTCCAGAATTCTTAAGCTTAGATATCTTTCACCAAAATACTGTATTTTAAATTAACCATATGTTTTTGTAAAAAACATTATTGATGGATTACTTTTCCACATTTTTAAATTATTTGAACAACTAGTGTTACAAACAAGTCTGATTACTCTGTTGGATTCCTGCCATTGTGGTAACCTGACCACAGCATTTACAATGCAAATATTTTTTTTATCTTTGTTTTAGTATTGACTTTTAAAGTCTAATTTGAAGACCACATGAAAGAGTACAGTGACTTGAAAGCAAATTTAGGTGAAACATTTTAAGAACTCTGTTGTCCCACGAGGGGTTTGAAACCTTAATGAGAGCTGACGATTTGGAAATAGGCCCGTAGTTGTTTAAGTCTGAGAGGTCAGAACCTTTTTCATGGCACCACAGTCGTAAACCTATGATTGAGTCTAAATAAACGCACTATGTTCCTGTTGATGAGGGAACATGTCACTCAGAGCAGCAGAGCAGCACACTGATGTGTTTTTAATACTTTTTGGATGTAGCTCTCTGTAGATACACAGTAATTGTTGGGTTTGGTCTTGACAAAAGTTGTTGACAGTGACGAGAGAGAAAAGAAAAAGGAAAAACACCCAGCAAATGGTCAGACTTAAACCTGAATTAAAAACAAAAGCCACAGAGTAAATTAAAACCAGTTTTGTTGGTTGTTTAACCAAATCTAAACCTTGAAGAGATGTGTGGGTTTACAGCTGAGGATAGTGTAGCAATGCTTTATGTCTTTCCATTTAATCCTCCATGAAGCTAATGAACTTCTTTTATGATGAGAAGCTCTCTAAATCAGGGCTTGGCAGGTTCCACCGCAGGTTTTATAGGCTGACACAGATGACGTAAGTTGAGTAACATCATTTAATCACCCGAATCATATGAGTGGTGAACATCACTTGCCGGCAAATATTTGAATTTGATTAAGAAACCAGCATTGGCAATGCAAAAAGAGAGGAAAGAGAGTGATGTTCCTGCTGGGATGCAAACAATCTTCCCATATGTACCTCCTCAAAAGAAGACCAAAACAATATTTGGTTCCCACAGCATTTATTCATCCTGTTATACATCAGAAAATTGTCATCAACATTTCCCTGATATAAATCAGTGCCAGGATCACAGAGGAGAGGAGGAGGAGGAGGAGTAGAGGCTTCTTAAATCTAACACAAATCTAACACTTGAATCGTGGTTGTTCTGGCAGCCTGGGGGCACAGCGGCGGGCTCCAGGCGTCAAGGCGCCACCTCAAATTCTCTGCTGTGGTCGGGTACAGTCTCTCCCCACATGGCACTCATTTCTGGCTGCCGAGTTCCAGCGTGAGAGCCTCCTGCCTTTCCAGCGGTGAGGAGATGCCTGAACAATTACGCTGGTAATTAGGGGAGGGTGGATCTCCGCTCTGGCACAGCCAAACAGAACAAGGGCCCACACCAGTGATCAAATGACGTACACTTCAGAGCTGCGAGGACGGAGCCCCGCCACAGATGAAATGAATAATTTACAGCTGGGGCAGAGTTTGCCTTAACTGCCGCACACTTCTGCAGGAACTGCTCAGTAAAAAAAAAAAAAGAGAGGAAGAGAGAGAGAGAAAAGCAGAGCAACCAAATTGAAAGGGAGGAGAAGAAAGAGGGAAAGAAAAGTGTGGCGCCAAAGATCATCAAAAGCTCCGATGAAAGTGACTCGTCTCACTCCCACTCCTTTTGTGAGGTTCAGAAAGACTTTTGTCTTCGCAGAACTTTTTTTTTTTTGTTTCTGTTATTTGTTTCTTATTTGAGGCAAAAATTGTGTCATTAAGACAATTTTTCTGTGGCTTTGGCTGAAGAGTCGATGTCTGACAGACAGAAAGCTTTGGTGATAAGCTAGCTAAGATGACAGATTGCTGCTTTATTGTGCACATTTCGTTGTTAGCTCACATTTTCCCTGCAGTTGCATGAAGACAGAAAATCGTAAACCTAAACCCAGACTGGCTGACGGCCTTATGGGCTGAAAAAAAAAGACTTGTTGGACCGTTACACTGACTGGTTAACTTCACACACAACTCCTTCCTACTCCATTTATGATTTCCTCCTTTCTATGAAAAGATTTTCTTTTCATTTCCTACTTCTGAAAGGCAGATGATAATGTTTTTGCCTGTGTCTCTATGTGAATGTGTGTGTGTCTGTTAGCAAAATACCCAATGCCACTGGATAGATTTGAATGAAATTTTAAGGAAATAATCATTGGATGTACATCTACAGCAAATTAACTTTCAGAGCCAACTCATTTCTAAATGTCTAATAGAAACAATTATGTCAGTTTTACAGGTTGTGATCTAAAATTTTTGTGGTAGTAGCTGAGAATCATTTACAACACATACTGTGAGTGTGACATTTTGAAATACTGCATGATATTTATTCTGTAATTTGATGCTCTAGAACTTCATTCTTACCTCTTTTAGTTCTTTGTTGCTCTTGTTTATTTTCCTCCTGTCACTTCTACTTCTATTTAATGTAATATTCTCTTGTAAAAGCTGATTTAGAGGCTCATCCTTGTGTCTCATTTACACGCAAAGTGTCAGCTAAATGCACAGAACGTAACGTCTCTTTGATCCCCTTTCACAACTTAGGAGACGAGCAACTTTGATCTTGACCCATTTCTTCCTAACAGCTTCTGTGTGAACGTCGCCACAGCAGTGAGACGTGTCACAGTGCAGACAGTTAAAGCCATTTCAACAATCCACCGGACAATGCAATGTGTGCTGCATGGCTGTGAAAGCCTCCAACTGCCCAATTATGTTGGATTTGTTGGCCGTTTCACCTTGAATAAACAAGACACTTGTGTCCGACTTGTATCAAAACCCCATCTCTCTAATGCCTCTTTGGAAAATGTCAAATTTAGCTTCCCTGACAGACAGCATGAGACATGTTTGGGTTCTTAGCATCACTTTCTGGTTCACTCCAGCTTCATCCGTTCACTTTAAAAGCACACTTTTTTTTTTTTTTTACAAATACGCTTGAACTAAAACTTTAAGAAACAATTCACATTGTGTCACCTTTTGCAGACATCTTTTATTTTTCTGATTCCTCTTTGAGCACACGAAGAGGGAATTGTGTCCTATTTCTTTGGAGAATAACCTCTTTATTTGCAATTAATCCTCACTCCTCTGAGCTCTGCCTTCAATTTAGTCGAAGAAGACATAGAAGGTTAGAGTTACTTAACCTCAGGCCTTTAAAAAAAATCCACAGAAACATGAATTCAACCTAGATATTTTAAACTGACAGAGAATAATCATCCACGTTTAATGTAATAAAATAGAACAATGAAGTCGTTTATGTTTCCCATAATGTGATGTCTTCTCTAATCGGTCTGTGTAGATGTTTGAACAGAAACAGGGAAAAGCTTTATTGGCAGTTTGACATCATGCAGATTGATCACACTCGATGCAGTGTGGTCTAGGTGTGTGCTTAGAGTGTGACTTCACCTACTTAATGCCAGAGAATGTGAGAATTTTACATACGCTACTGCTTTTAACCACAAATCAGCCCAACTTGATTCATATTAGGCCTTAAATGCAGTGTACAGAAGGTAAAGCTTTGTTTAATCATTCAGGAGCAAAATGTACAATTATTGTAAAAGTTAACGTATACACAAAACACTTTTTTTATTTTGCATACGTATATAGGCTTCCCTTCCATAAGAGATATGTGATGTCAATAGGATGTATACTATAAATCGTTAGCCTCATAGTATAAATGCCAAAGACAAATTTAGTCACAAATGACGTCGGCATATATGCTATGAGGCTAAAGATATATATATATATATATATATATATATACGTACACACATGCATAAACGTGCACACAAGTGCGCACACACACCCAACCATAAACAAATAAATACACAAACACGTAAATGTGTGTATGTAGGTGTGTGTTTGTGTGTGCGTGCGTTCAGGTGATCAAACAATAGAAAATATTCTCACACTGTTAAAAGATTGATTCTGGTTATAATAAAATATAGATTGGCTCTAAAAATAGAAGATAATATGGAAACAGAACTGAAGATACTCTCTAAAATAAATTTGTACCATCTTTGCATTGCTTTAACAGGCATTCGTGAAGAGATTGGAAAATAATGATGCTGAAGTGCGTTGCTTTCAGTTCCGTGTGTGTCTGAGTGCATGGATGTGTGTTTTATTGTTGTTTTATTGGAAGAATGCTTCTCCCCTGAGATATTCAAATTCCTGTGAGGCTGCGGCAGACTGATGGGTGGTGATGACAGTTTAAACAATCCGGGCAGTCCTCCAAATTGATTAACATCAGTCCTGTGTGTAAGTGTGTGTGTTTCTGTTCGGGGGACTGTATTGGAGGTGGATTAATAGAAACAGTGACTAAAGTAATAAACTATGAATTGTACTTCTGTGAGGCGATAATTACAATCACCTATAAATTAAATTTAATTGACTTGCCTTAAAAAAAACCCTCAGCTGATTAGACACAGTCTGCAGTCTTTGTGGAAACCTGCTGGACCAAGAGACGGCAGCAAGAAGTTCCACAGCTTCAGGCAAAACAAACACTTGTTTTTTCCCTTCTAAACACATATAATCTGTGAGGGACCAGCGCACTGCTTTTGGCAAATAATCACAAAAATGAAATCATCTGCTCCTTCCAAGCCTGTAAAGATAAATGAGGCTGTTTTTCTCTTGGATTTTCTTGAAGGAACCTCACAAAATGCGCCTCACTTTGCCACAGTTTCTTCAGTGCACCTCAGAAATCCCACTAAAATATTCAAGAGCATCCTCCAGCCGCCATATTTTTGGTTTTATTGTGCACAATATAAAGAGGAGCAATTATTTGATTTCAGAGTTATGAAAACATGTATGTTATGAGAAAACAAGCAAGTTAAGCTTTAATTGGTGCCATTTTTCATGGTGCTGGCAAGGTGCTTACCTCTTTGGCACTTTTTTCCCCCCTCATAAAATTACACATTCATATTCCTGAATGAAGATGGAAATTTCATTTTGCTTTATTCTGCCATAATTGGAATGCATGGTGTGTACCTGCAAACTCTTCCATAAACACCCCCAACTCATTTATTCAACTCTACAGTAATGCAACTATATTGCTCTCAGTAATAGCGCTCATAATAGGGAAAATTTTCTTTCAATTAATACAGTAAATTCTAAATTTAATCTATTTTCTTCTTGGTTTTCAAGCTTTGGAAGATGCATTAGAATGTAAAAGCAGCTGTGGAATTAGCTTAATCTGCTGCCAACAGGAAGACAGAATCTAAACATACACTTTTTTCTGTTAAATATAATTTTTAGATAATTGTTTTAGTTTTCTTTTTTTAATTTTCATTTTGTGGCTCATTGGCATGTTTTTATCATCACTAAGGGAAAACAGCTGAAAAACCAAAACCAGAAACCCAAGTTGAGACAAAAATCAGAACAAAATTAAATCACATCCAAATTTGGCAATCTAGATCTATGTGTTTACCACAGAGCAGAGAATTAATGCCCAAATTAAGGCTAAAGCTCATTTGTCTGTGGTGTTGTAACAAACGCTTTCTCAACATTGTATTGAACAATTCGAGGATGTGGGATCCATGAATCAAACTTTATTGATGCTTTGAAGGCTCTAATAACACACTGGGGTTGATTAAACGTCCAATTTATTGACCCTGGAATTTAAACAAATACATTCTTTAAGAAACCACAATGAAAGCATGTCACTGTCTCGAAGACATACCATGTGCATTAAGTTTTCTTTAGTATATTTAATCCTGTTGTTACAAGACCTGTTGCCATCCCAGTCTCACACATTTACACAAATGTAGCAATGGGAAATATTTACCAGATCCTCCTAATTGTTTTTCGTCACTTTATTTCCACATATAGATTTCAGTTCAAAGCTGGTGAAAAAGGAATTCCTTCATTTTTGTTAAAAAAACAAACTTTTGAATCTGCCTTTAAAAGATGATTATGAGACAAGTCAGCATTTTAGTTCTTTTTTTAAACTACTGTCACTGCCAAAGGTAAAATGGCAATAATGTTTTTCTTTTTCTTTCTTTGTTATTAAATATCTTATGAATCACCAAACATAATTTAATTAAAATCTGAAAACAAAAATCACTGGATGTACATCCACAACCAATTTACTTTTGTAGTCAGTATGGCCACCACAACTGATCAACATTAACCAACACAAAAATTTCTGTTACTGTTTTCTTTACAATTATTTCATATATTGAGCTGAAATTTGATGTGATAATAGTTGTCATTCATAACTCATACTCCAGATTTTATCAAAATAGCTACAATTCTGTTGTTTCTCAATATGAGACAATAGGCTGCATGGAAGCTAGGCCTTTAATTTTATTATTTATTTATTTTATTTTTTTGGCCTTTACATAGTCACTCTAAGAAATGATTCATGGGGTTAGTAGGTACAGCTCAAAATCAGTAGCTTTTTTCAGTATGAAAAATTATTTTTGATATATACCCATAATAATGATTTATTACCCTAATTTAATATGTTGGTCCACATTAATATAATATATCAGTAATAAATAAATTTTGAATAGATATTTCTGCCTCAACCTAACATAAGAAGTGTACTTAGTACAACTTAAAAATCTTGCAAGTGTCCATTAACAGCTGAGTTGACCAGCCAGCTCGGACCAGTCTAGTCCAGATTTGTTTTGCTGACAGACCATGCTTGTTAGAAGGAGCAGAACAAGACAACTGCGGATTGAAAACTTTAAGATTCGGTGAGTTCAAATTTACTTTATTTAGGTAACTTTCAACAGCTAATAACTCTAATAAAACACATTATTTTGGATAAAATAATATGCTTTGGTTAGTTGTGGTAATGATTAAGTTATTAGTTAATGTTAGACTTGCCACTAATCGGTGTTCAATTTTGCCATAACTTTAGTCTTTGTCAAGTTTTGTTTTATGGTGGCAAGCAAATAGTGTTAATTTTTGTAGCAGTAGGTTTAACTTTGCAAAGATAAAACAATACACATTGTAGCGTTGATGACGTTTTAAAAGCTTCATGGCTGGGCCTTTTGGTGACTGAGCGGTTCATGGAGCCACAGCAACAATCTTAAAACATGAGCAGAAGCCAACACCACAGTAATGGTCTTAAAGTATTATTTAATTAGTTGTTTTAACAGTATTTGAGTGTGTAATTGGCTAATACCCATTTCTTTGGCTTGTTTGCAAGCTTTTGCTTTCTTGTTTTTTTCATATTGAATATTAAAAAATACAAAGAATATCAAAAAGCCAAAACAGGCAGACGTTACCTATTTACCCCTGTACCCACAAGGAGAAACCGAAGAAAGTTTTGAACATGAAAGAGTGGAACTCCTCAATAAAGTGAGGAAGAGAGACAACTGTAAAGAACTACCAGTCAGTGAGCTGAAAGAAAGATGATCTGCTCTTTTTCATGCAGCTCAGGTAAATATTGTTACATAAGCAAGATTATAGTATCTGTTATTTTGGAGTAAATTTAATCATTACCATGTTGTGCCATTTATGTCTTTTATTTTTTTTAAGCAGATTAACCAAGAATTCAAGAGGATCACTGCTGTTGTGCTATTAAAGTGTCAGTATGCCGTCATGTTTGAATAAACAGTTTGTTAGGCTGAAAATTCAATTTGTAATTTATTCTGACTTGTATAAATAAGTTACTAGTTATCAAAAAATTGATGTAACAATTTGCATAGACATTTCTAAGTAGAATCAAAATAAAAGAATAGGTTAGAATAACTGAAAGAAACTATTTTTACAAAAGTAATATTAGGTTGGTTCAACTTAATGAAGTTTGTGTAAAGGACAAACCGAATCATTTTGCTTGTACTAAAATAAATGTGTTGGCCAAACTAGGCAAGTTTTGTGGCATGTACTTATTACTGGCTAAGCTAAAATAACTTAAATTATTATTATTTTTAGACTATATGTTGCACATTGTAGTGATGTTAGTAATGATGGATGTTTCTTATTAAGAAAAAAGGATTGGAATGGAAAGGTACACAAACAATTACATCATCACTCACCTTCTATGGGAGTGGACAATAAATATTAACAGAAACATCTTCTAATTTCCAATATTTTAGAAATAATTTAATCATAGATATTTTGTATGCTATGAAAAGCTATGTTAAATTTGTCAAAAATAATAATTCCCTGTATCTGTCCTCTATTTTCTGTTATTTTTACTGTCTGTTCTTAAACCTTGTGGTCAGCTGCATGATGAGCTTCATGTAGAGCAGCACAAGGGCTGTGTCCAAAACAAGAGGCTGGGTCCTCTGAAGGACCCGGCCTACCCGGTCGAGGTGGGCCGGGTCCTTGGTAGACCACAAAGATTGGAAAAAAGTGACTGTGTATTTAAGCAATCTAGCCTCCCATCCTTACCCCGGCATACGTCCTGTCGCCTAGCAACCGGGACAATGCTTTACAGAAGCTAAATTAGATTGAAATTAGAAAAATATCAACATATTAGCGGCATTAATATCACAAAATAATAAATTAACTTAAAGACAATATTTTAGGAACTAAGGGACCTGCCGTAAGTGCACGTTTATTTCGCTATACCAGATTGTTTTTTTCCTGACAAAAACAATATTTAAAAACATGTCTATACTAGGGATGGGGAGATTCACCGATTCACATCGGTGGTTCGGCACACATGTCTGCGATGCGACTGCACCGGTAGATTTA